>LD356983.1:37590-81743 GCA_001465055.1 Ptychodera flava
CTGTTTTTTTCAAAGTTTGGAGAAGGGCAGCATTTCCATCTGAATGATTGAACGACATGAAACGCAAAATTCCATCGCATATTATCCGGCAATATGTACACTGTACTGTAGTGTACAGTAGAAATACTGTATACGCTCCAGGTATGTATAACTATAAGGTTATACTCCACAAAATGGCCACAGGCGGCGTGAACTTTCTGAAAAGATTAAAACGTCCAACTTGTTACCTTAGAGACTCACATGTGATGTCCTGAAAAGTATTCTCTGCAGTAATTCCAGTTTCTGTCAACATGCAAAGCTGAATGACACGAGGCGTAGTGTGCAGACTACAAATTCACGAGCACGTTCACTCAACTGCGCACGCTCATATTGGCAGATTACACTGGCAAAAGAGTGCGCATGCGTAAAGTTATATTTGTAGCACAGATCTCATGGAAGCTCATGCCTTTGCTCTATTTCCATCCCAAAACTTCCTTGATTGCTTACAGTTAATGCACATGAACAAAATAAAACCAACAACGTCAGCATAGGGAGAGGGTTTATGGTTTTCGCCACAACTACAAATGCCACGCTGAAGGTACGTTTACAAGGCCAATTACACTGGCATAGACTCTCCACAGTCGCTGCGCCTTGTTTTCTACATGCCCACGATTGCCACGATGGGCCTGCATTCGAAGCCTACGCTGTGCAGCTCAGCAGCTGTGAGCAGGCGCTGCCAGACACAGCGACTGTCAGTTTTTGCAAGTATATGAATATTCATAAGGGTAGTGATGTCAAAAGGAACACCTAACTGGGCGGAGAGAATATATGTACGACAATTAGAAGTCACCCCTATTGACAAAATTAAAATAAACAACACCTCTTTTTCAGAATTCCCACAGGTTCAATGAACTGTTATTAGATTTCTATATAATACTTATAGCCCCTAAACTTGTAATAATAATAATAATAATAATAATAATAATAATAATTTGTTGTTTAAAGACCACTACACACCCTGTTTCTGTGGTCTGTACATTACAGAAAATTACTGGAAGAACTAAAAAAAAACGAAGAAAATACAAAATATCTCAGACGAAAGAGTGTAATTAAAAACAATCGATAAAAACAAGCAAGCTTAAAATCTAGACTAAAGGATCCCACCTAAAAACAGCAAAGGAAGTATTTTAAAAAATTTCACTAAAATTGATAAAAAATAAATAAACTATAAAAATGCAGAAACAAATCGTATCCAAGTCAACAGTAGCATTGACGAAAAATAATGGTTTTAAGAGACTTCTTAAAAAGAGCGAATTTCTTTATCATCCGAAGTTCGGCCGGCAAACTATTCCACAGTTTAGGGGCATACACGCTAAAAGCTCTATCATCATATGTTCTAGAAAGTTGTTTCCCCGTGATCTTTGACAGAAAAGGGATTCAATCTTCCACCGACACTCCTTCTCGTATTATGTACTGGGCTATCAATTGTTACTAGTTCTGATAAGTAATTTGGAACCAATTCATCTTGATGGACAATTTTAAAAACCAAACAAAGAATTTTAAAACGGATTCGTTCTTCTACTGGAAGCAAATGTAACTCCTTGAGTATAGATGTCATGTCAATGTAACGGCCCATCTTCCGTCCAGTTACCAAACGAGCAGCAGAGTTCTGAATGTGTTGAAGCTTGCTCAATTTATATGCAGACAGGCCAATAAGTAGACTGTTACAATAATCTAACATCGATGTGTCTAACAATTCTTTGTCTTACAATTTTCTAATTTTACTTATCCGCCAAAGTGAATGAGATGCTACCCTACAAACATAGCGAATATGCTCATCCATGAGACCGAACGAGTAAAGCATTACGCCAAGGTCACGTACAACAGTGGATGGCGAAATCGTGGCCTAACCTTTTCGTACATTCATAGAACCAAATTTTGAACCAACCGTACAATTTCGGGGTGTAAACCAGACAACCTCTGTCTTCCCATCATTTAGTGCCAACTTATTAGACATCATCCAATTGCGAATTTCATCGACGCATGCCTCTATACGATGAACAATAGGGGAGCTGGTAAGGATGTCACAAGCAATGTACAATCCAGAATCATCTGCATATATAACAGAATTTATAACACACCACATACTCATTCTGTGTCGCGATTCTCCAGAATACGTCACGTGACCAGAATATAGATACGTCTAGTCCCCACCGGATCGAAAAAAGTGACGTCAGAGGGTATTTTTTGAAAAGCTATTTCCCTAGGGAAATAGTTCTGACCAAATTTGGAAAAATGCCCGGTCACGTGACCGTAGTGTCGTCTGCAGCTTTGCAACAATGGCGGGTGACTGGAACGTGATGTGCGTCCGGGTTAGGTGACGACACATACTCTAAAACAGATTTTCCAACATTTTCCAGCATTCCAACAGCGTAGGAACTTGAACAGCTCATCGACGGAAAAGATTAAAGCGCGACTAAGGATGTCGCTAGGTATGCTTAGAATATTTTTTGAAAGAAAGTGGTACCATGTACAACTGAAACCGCTGTACATCGCCCTGTAAACTTGTCACAATGGATTGTTGCGGTGCAAAATATCAAAACACATTAAAAACTATATAACAATACAACATGTGCATGTGGTTTGTTATAAAACACCTATAGCCTGGTCTTTATTCGGGCTATAGCGCTCGTCTATTACCCCTCGTGGCCGTGTGTTACCAGAAACACATAGCTATACCCCTCGGCCTACGACCTCGGGGAATAGCGATGTGTTTCTGGTAACACACGGCCCCTCAGGGTAATAGACGGGCGCTATAGTCCTCATGACCAGGCAATAGGTGTTTATTAAGCCATGACGCGTGATGATATCCTCAATCGGAGTCATGTACAAAGCAAACAAGACAGGACCCAATACTGAACCCTAAGGTAAACCATACTTTAAAATGCATTTGTTAGATAACATCGACTTGACAGAGACCTGTTGTGTTCTACCTTTCAGAAAGGATTCAAACCATTTTAAAGCAACCCCTTTAATACCAAAACGAGAGCGTATCCTAGCCAGGAGAATGTTATGGTCAATGGTGTCAAATGCCGCTGACAAATCCAAAAGAACCAGGACGACATGATGGTGTTTATCAAGAGCGAGCATGAGATCGTTCAACATGCGTATAAGTGCAGTTTCAGTGCTGTGCCCCTCGCGATAAGCAGACTGAAAACGACCGTACAGAGAATTTTCGGACAGATAACGATTTAAGCGAAAAAACGCACTTCTCCAAAAACTTGTCCAGAAAACTACAATTTGATACAGGACGATAGTTTTTCATTGTATTACAATCACGTCCACTAGATTTGCCATGATTTTTCCTCTTTTTCTATTTTTTTATGATTTAAAAACTGCTGTATATGACCATTATCTAGTGATCTGGATAAAATTACAGTGATTGCCCTAGCATTGTCAATAAAGCATCAAAGAAAACTATTGGTATTAATTTTTGCTAACGTTTTGAGATAACTCATTTAAAATGCGCAAACTCACTGAACAATTAAATTGACTTGTCAATACGACTGTCACAAATCTTTGATCAACCGTCTCATCTTTAAAGGCTCTCCTTCTAGAGTCTCACATTTACCGCCATGCACAGACAATTTGCAACTGTGGCGAACATTAGCATTGGGTTCAGGGTCTCCGACTCTATGTATTCAAACTTATTGGTTGACATGATAAAGCAAATTAATATTGTTTCCTAATTATATTTTTATTTTGCAGATCAGACAATTGATGGGCCTGATTTTCTTTCTTTACAATGAAATGACGTCAATAACCGTTTGGGCGATTCTCCCTTTGGAGAGAAAAGGGCCATTTTGCAGTTCAAAGAGAAAGTAAGGGTAAGGTTTAATTTCTTTCTCATGATAGCAATGTATTATACTGTGAATTCTAAATGAATAATCTTCTGAGAGACAACATGTGACCCTAACTAAATGCAATATTAACAGTATATGATTACAGTTATCATTAATTGATTATGCTAAACTAACCAATTTTGAGCTTAATCCAAGTTGATAACGAAATTCATATGCAAATGTATAAAATTTATATTTGAAATATCAAAAATTGTATCTTACAAATATTTTTGTTTGTACTGTGATGTTCACATTTGCCTAACTAGCTCCGCTGTCATGAGCTATTCAAATACGCTAATTTTCCGTTGTTGTCCCTCCATCCGTCCATTGTCCGTCAACAATTACCTTCTCCTCAGTAACTACAAGTCTGACTGCTTTGAAATTATATTTGATATGCAATTCATTTAGGATAACCATACTTAAAGTTGTTCAAATCGTAGTGAAATTTGATATTTGTATTTTAAGGCGATTTTCGTCATTTTGGTTGAATATTATTTACAAATCTTCTTCCTCAAAATCACAGGTTAGATAGCTTGGATATTTTGTACATTGGTCCCTAGGGATGGCCTATTTCAGATCTGTTCAAATAGTGGAAAAATATGCAAGTTTGTATTTTTAAGGCAACTTTTGTCATTTTTCTCCAAAAAAATTGTTTCACCAAAACTTCTCATCTGACAGTTCTGCTATTTGATATACAGATTTAAAGGGATAAGGAAGCAAAATGTGATATCCATCACATTATGAAATCTACAACTTTGAAATTTAGGGGTAATTTTTGCCACTTTTGGTCAAAAAATGTATTCTCAAAAAGTATTGGTCTGATAGCTTTGATATTCGTTATACAGGTTCCTACAGATGAACTGAATATGATGTATTTCGATAATATGATGAACTCTGCAATGTTGCATTTGAGGGGCAATTTTTGTCATTTTTGGTAAAAAAAGTGGATTCTCAAAATACTCGTCTGATTGCTTTGGTTGAAATGTTCTTAGGGATGATCTTAATGTGATATGTTCGAATTAAGATAAAATCTTCAATTTTGTATTTTTGCTGATATTTTTGCATTCTTTGTCTAGCCACTGAAATGAGCTATCAAAGTCTTCGTGTTTGGTTTGGGACATCGGCTAATTTCAGCCTTTGTTTTAAAGCTATGCAAGGCCAAGTTAGGAAAAATTCCGTCATGGTAAACCTCGTGACTAACCTCACTACTACATCATGGCAGCAAGAGAGCATGGTAAGTCGTAATTTGCCAACTTTTCGAGCTTTCCGTTTGACGTAGTGCGATCGTCATCTCAATGTTTTCCGTATTGGCAGTGACAGGTCAAGCACCTGCAGTTCAAAAAGTCTCTTTTTTGCGTACTTATGAGTTTGTGAGCAATGTCATTTCAGTTATTCAATCGATAGATATAGATGAACAAAGGATGGCAGTTTCATTGAGCTACGTTTAAGGGGGACGTTGGGGGACATTTTTAAAAATAGGTTACCCTTCCAAATGGTATTCGTTTAGCCTGGTCAAGCCAGCGAAATTGATGATCGCCGAACTATGGATGATTCAAAGGAAGTACAGATTTTTGATAAAGAGCTATGTTTATTGACTGAATGTTTCCAAGTTGTCTTTCCCGGTGTTGAGGCATTTGACAAACTTATTTTTTCTTTCCAAATACCCCACACCAGGGTAGTACGTGGGTAGGGGTTGACATTGACTTCGTACTTTCCACTGTCCCTCATAAAATTAAACAACATCGTAAATATGTTGAAGCTTCAGCATGCTCGAGATACATGTTTTAATACAGATACACAGCTGTTAGTCAAACACGTGTATGTCACACATTCAGAACCGACCTAGACACATTGGGCATGGAGTGAAATCAGATACTTTGCGCGTCGCCTTCAAGTTCAACTTAATTCGCATTCCAAAACTTCATCATTATAGTACATACAGTAACAATACCAATGAATTATCCCCGAGAATTTACCAATGAATGGGCGCTCAGTTATGAACACAGAGGAAAATGTACGGCAGAGCGAAACTTGAGGTCTAAATCAGCTTGAAATTGGTGTGGAAATAGCCTATTTACCTTCGCTAAGTGATCGGTCCCGACATTATTACCACTTGCCCGGCTGCACTGTGGCCGGTAACCGTCCATTTCCGAGTGAGTACAGTTAAACAGCTGATTCCCGCTGTAATCTGTGTGACGTAATCGGGATTGAATAGGCATGCACGTATCAAAGCTCACGAGGTTGTACAATCTGCGATTGCGCGAACGAACCTCCATATTAGGAGTGGCAACGAACTGTACACAAATATGTTCACGTATCCTCCATGTCAAATAATCTTCAGTTTCTTAGTAGCTGGATTCAATCTCAAGTGAACACTTATTTAATTCTGTAAATGGCGTATTCATAAATATTTACCATTTTCAGTTTCAAACAATGAATGCCATCAACTTTGTTTCCTATTTTCTAAAAGGATTTCCCGACTGAAAAAGAAAGGATAGTTTGTACAGACGGGGAGAAGCAAAAATGGACATTGGAAAACCCTATTAATTAATTCGATCACTCGGATTTCTTTGTAGAGTACTTTTCATATAATCCTCCTGGGAAGTGAGACTACCGGCAAAAATGAGGATTTCAGCAAGTTTTATTAATCAATTCAGTTAGCCATCAAAGACTTTTCGTTGGTAATACAAAATGTTGACGTTGTTTTTATCGGAATTTGAATATAGGTATTATGCAAATATTATTTTGGAGATTGCGGGCAGACTCTACTCTGGTGCAAGACATGATTAATTTCTCTCTGAAAGCATATTAAAATTACTGTGAAAATTTCTCTTGTGTGATATCCGTTGTCGCTAAATTGCAGGCATGGAAAAACATGAAACAAGAAACTGACAATGCCATACTGCAAGCAACGTGTCTGGTTGAAAAAATACTTTAGTGAATCATATACGTGATCATTTCAGCGCAACGGGTAAACCAAATTCAAGAGCCTACCTACGTACAGTCAAATAAATATTTTGAAAGTAAGTATATGTTTTTGTTTTTTTTAACTTTAGTTCAAGCACATTTGCCTATTTGTCTCTTGGTAGAAATGGCGCTCAGTCAATTCAAAACTAATTGCACATGTGAAAAATGTTCAAAATAATTCCTCAGGCTATTCAATAATCAAGTCAGAGGGAATTCGCCAGGACGGTCAGCAGTTTCTGTGTTAGCGCTGGGTTTAGAAAGCTGTTAGCCACTGTGGCTAATAGTTTCATTTATTATTTGCCACAGACAAATCTTATTAGCCACACATTTTTACGAAAACAAAGCTTTCTTATAATGCTATCATTTCCAGTGCCAATTGCATGCACAAGAATAAACTGTCAACACATCAACCTTGTATACACTTGGCTTCATATTAACACTGGAAATAGCACTGATCGCAAATTGACGTCATGTTTTTCTCTAATTAATATGCATAAATAAATATATATATTTATTAACAAACCTGAAATCGCGATCAACGCTATTACATGATCTGGACCGCTATGCAAATGGACAGTAACACCAACTTAGAGACCGCGATTAAAATGCACTAAAGCACTGAACGCCGGGACTGCGATGCAAATCGACAGCATGAAAGCAACACCGAACATTCGGACTGCGATTAAATAGAAAAGTTTGATTACACGTAATTACATGCCATTAGTACGCGTAGCGTCTTTGTCACATGATCAAAAGACGTCGCGTAGGTGTGGCACAGACGTTCAGAACGTCATCAAACGACACTTCTACACTTAGTCATAATTACGTGTAGTAATTTTTATATTTTCTTGAAGAATTCCGGGAATTTAAACAGGAAATCTCGTAAAGTATCATTGTAAATTAGCAAACATCTTTGATTTTAGAAAATTTCGTAGAGTTTACACCAGTACAAGGCGTTCGTGCTATGATTTCCTGACATAAACGAAATGTTATCGTCTCATTCAACTTTTTATCTGAAGCCCTCACAAAGATTTCTCTAAACAATATAAATTACTGTATTACAGAAAATCGGCAAATTTAATGCGAGGATACAACGAGCTTTAATGGTCCTAGCATAGAGAAATTAATGTTTCTTAAAACTTAGACGAATTTCGTATGTTGCTGAAAAACATATTGCAAAATCATCAGGAACAAGGAACTAAACCAAAAAGTTCACACGTGACGACCGGTACGCGTACGCCACTGCGCCTTCACGTAATTGCGACACCTACATTTAACTAAACCTCTCTAATGAACAACAAGTCATTGACAATGACATAGTCCCCACTTGTAAAAGGAGTATTAGTCTTGATTGGGCAGGGAAATGTGGTCATTAAGAAGTATCACTGGAGTGTATATGTTCAGATATATGGGTACGTAGGTCTATGTCATTTTTCCCAATTTGGAAAACATGAGGAATGTCTAAATTATGGTTCGAAATCGGAAAAAGATCAGAACTCTAGCTGTATTGGCCAGCCAAGAAAAACATATGCGCATAATAAATAAGGTACAAGATGTGACAGCTTAAGGCCTATTATCCTATCAAAATTGAAGCATAAAGAACTTGTGGTTATTGAGTTATGAATATATATGCATAATCAAGGTCAAAGGTCATCAAGGTCACGTGACATTTTGAAAAAAAAAATTGTATTGCTAATTAATCCATATATGCCAAAATTCAGACCTCTAGCTCTATTGGCTTGCCAACAATTATATATGTGCATAATTAATGAGGTAAAGCATGTGTTGTCATAAGGTCTCCCATCCTACTAAATATAAAGGACATAGCACTTGTGGTTACTTATTTATTGACATGATCGTGTATTTTAGGTAAAAGGTCATCGAGGTCACATGACATGTCAAAAAATTTTTATCCTATAGTCTATCCCTATATACCAAAAATCATACATCTAGCTCTATTGGCTCGCTCTAAATTAGATATGCACATAATTAATGAGGTACTATATGTGGCGTCATAAGGTGTCCCATCATACCAAATATGAAGGGTGTAGCACTTGTGGTTCCTGAGCTATGGACAAATATGTATATTTGAGGTCAAAGGTCAAAATTAGATATGCACATAATTAATGAGGTACAATATGTGGCGTCATAAGGTGTCCCATCATACCATATATGAAGGGTGTAGCACTTGTGGTTACTAATATAAATTTTTTACTATAACCCAAACGGGATTCGAACCCCCACACACTCACGGCAACATCGCCTAGCTGATAAGTTATGGACAAATATGTATATTTGAGGTCAAAGGTCAAAATTAGATATGCGCATAATTGATGAGGTACAATATGTGGCGTCATAAGGTGTCCAATCATACCAAATATGAAGGATGTAGCACCTGTGGTTACTAAGTTATGGACAAATATGTATATTTGAGGTCAAAGGTCACCAAGGTCACGTGCTATTTTGTCAAAAAAATTGTATTGCTAAGTTATCAATATATATACCAAAAATCACACCTCTATTGCCTTGCTCAAAATTAAATATGTGCATATTTAATGAGGTTCAATATGTGGCGTCATAGGGTGTCCCATCATACCATATATGAAAGGTTTAGCACTTGTGGTTACTGAGTCATGGACAAATATGTATCTTTGAGGTCAAAGGTCATCAAGGTCACGTGACAGAGTGTCTGAGATATCTGCGTGAACGGATTGACTCACCGACGGACATGACCCTATCTATAAGCCCCCTGGACTATATCTGTGGAGACTAAAAACTGTGTCACTACATCCTTTTTGCAATATGAATACAATGAGAAACTAAATTTTTATTTTTCTTGGCCTTATATATGGGAGTCTATGGACTGTCTTATACATGGGAGTCTATGGACTGCCTTATACATGGGAGTCTATGGACTGCCTTATACATGGGAGTCTACGGAGGTGAAAACTAAAATGTCCTCTAACACGGCCAAATTTGATCGCATAGTGAAACAAATCAGCGTGCATCTGTATGAGGTAGGGTACTATCCTTGTATTAAGTTTGAACGAAATCGCTCCAGGCGTCTTTGAGATATCTGCGTGAACGGACGGACGCACGCATGCGCACGCGTGGACGCACGCACGGACATGACTAAACCTATAAGTCCCCCCGGATGGTGTCCGTGGGGACTAACAACACAGAACAAGTAAAGCGGGATGCAAATCGACAGCAACACGGATCGCGTCTTTGGGGACGGCTCTTAAAATGCGTATGTCTGCTACAGTAAAAGTTTCAATTCCCGCGAGCGTTCCCTACGCCTGCCGTACACAAGACAAAATGACATCAAATTTATCTCGAGACTATGGCTCTATTGCATCTGTCTAAATTTTCAATTCTCGCGATAGTCATATGCATGCTGTACACTAAACAGAATGACGTCAAATCTCTCGCGAGACTTGGGTCGATTGCAATTGCGTACGTCGGAGAGAACAATGCGGTAGAAGATACAGTTTTTTTTTGCGAATCGCCGAGATCAAGAAAAGACTAAAAAAAACCACGTTTTTCCTTTACTTGCCATATATTTAGTCCCCACGGACACCGTCCAGGGGTACTAATAGGTTTGGTCATGTCCGTGCGTGTGTGCGTGCGTGCGTCCGTGGGTACGTTCGTGCGTCTGTCTGTGCGTCCGTCCGTCCGTCCGTTCACGCAGATATCTCAGAGATGCTTTGAGCGATTTCATTCAAACTTGGTACAAGGATTACTTCATATGTCATACAGATGCACGTCGAATTGTTTTGAGATACGATCAAATATGGCTGCCAGGCAGCCATTTTGTTACGATTTTTTAGCTCCCATATATGCATATGTATATATGCAAATGAGAGGGATTCTTATAAAGTGGAAAAATGTCGTCGGTATGTATGTATGTATGTATGTATGTATGTACGTACGTACGTATGTATGTATGTATGTATGTATGTACGTATGTATGTATGTATGTATGTATGTATGTATGTATTATGTATGTGTGTGTGTATATATGTATGTATGTATGTATGTATGTATGTATGTATGTATGTATGTATATATGTATGTATGAATGTCTGTCCACATCAAAAACTAAACCGTAGCACCTACTGTCTTAGTATTTGGTGTACAGGTGCACCTAGGGGTGGAAATGTGAATTTGTTCAAATGAACATGTCAGTGCCAACAATATGCAAATGAGGGGAAAAAAAGGAAAAATCCTGCAAATGGTTAAAACTCAGTAAGCATTGGTCAGTTTGGGTTGAAACTTGGTATGCAGATTTCTTTAGGTATTCTAAATTATGTGTGCAAAAATTGGGATGAAATTTGCATGTTTGTATTTTCAGGGTATTTTTTTCTTTTTTAGTCAAAAAAATCTTGTTCTCTGAAATCGCTCGTCTGATTGCTATGAAACTTAATATTCATGTTCCTCAGGATGACCTAAGTCATGCTTTTACAAATTGTATTGATATTGTCATATTTGTAATTTTGGGATAATTTTCCCAATTTTTGATAAAAAATTTTTTTATCCAGAAACTACTGATTTGATAGCTTTGATATTTGGTATACAGGTATCTAAGATTAATCTCAATATAATGTATTGAAGGTATGTTGACACTGGCAATTTTTTTTTAATTTTTGGGGCAATTTTTGCCTTTTTTGGTCAAAATATTTTTGTCCTAAAACTTCTGATCTGGTAGCTTTGATATCTAGTGTACAGGTTCCTAGGGTTTATGTTAATTAGATATATTTAAAATTAGAATGAAATCTGCAATTTGTATTTTCTGGGGCATTTTTTTTCATTTTTGGTAAAAAAATTTTCTCAAAATTTACCAGTCTGATTGCTTTGTTATATAGTAAACTGGTTCTTAGTTTTTTAATAACATATATTGGAATTAAGTTGAAATCCGGAATTTTGAATTTTTGGGGCAACTTGGCGAAACTGTCAGTTTTACTGGGATATCTTTCATTTTTTAATTTTAAGATTTTTTTGGTAATTTTATACCTCCTGGAACTAAGAGTATATAATGTGGTGATTTAGTAAGCATTTGATATGGTAAACTGTGTTTGGTGTTGAAATGCAGTCAAAAAATCCTGGCAGATTTTGAAAAAATTCCAAACAAATGCCAATAAAAAATTCAGCCAGAGAAGGTTTGACAAAAAGAAAAGGTGGGAGAGTGGGGAAAAAAGAATGTACAATCGATCGGATAAAAAAGATAATGTACCTCATCGATCGTCCAGACACCGTCCCTTATCAAATGGTCCACCCGATGTATTTTTGTGCACAATTAACCATGCATTGTATTTTAGTTTGAGATCTCAAGTTAGGTTAGGATTTGAAAGGAATAGTCAAGTTCACCACAGTTTAACTTTATCTCTTGTGTCATCATCCTTGTGTAATTGGTTAAGTTTGTAAGTTGTTCCATATGTGGATGCACAAGCTGTTCTGGAAGAAGAAAACAATGTTTACTTTTCCAAGTAGGGTTTCTGAGTTGATGATTGTATGTTGAAATTTCTCCATGTATCTGGTGTATGGGCAAAGTGTAAACATTTGTTGCATGTTATGTATTTCAGTCGATGTCAAATATTGTAAACGAAAAAATCAAGAACAGTTTGCTGTGTGCTTGTAAAAGATAACATATTTGTCAATACATAAACTGCCTTGCAGATTGATTGTCTTAAAGATTATCACAGAAGTAGAAAGGGAAAAGAAACTAATCAAATTGATGTAACATATTCACTCTCAGTGCCTGTATAGGCCTATACTTGACTATTTTATCATTACTTTCAGCTGTTTGTTATATCTTTGCTACTCTCCATGGGCAAAGGCACACTTGGGGTCAATGTCATCACTCTGTGCCAGTCTGTGTATGTCAGTCTGTCTTTATATGTATGTCCATGTTTCATACAATTGTTGACTTGTTTTGATAAATATATGGGAGCGAACAGTGATGTTGTCCCTATTTTTCATGTACAGAGCCATAACTCAGGCACATTTCAACTGATTTTATTCAAAGTTGGTACTAGGACATTGACCAATGTCATAGCTATTCACAACAATTTGTTTTGTGATACTATCCAATATGGCCGCTGTGCGGCCATTTTGTTACGATTTTTTCATGTACAGAGCCATAACTCAGGCATAACTCAACCAATTTTATTCAAACTTGGTACAAGGACATTGACCTATGTCATGCACATTGATTTGTTTTGTGACACGATCCAATATGGCCGCCTGTGGCCATTGTATTACATTTTTTCATGTCGAGAACCATAACTCACACATGTATCAAGCGAATTTATTCAAAGTTGGTACAAGAAGATTGACCAATGTCATACATATGCACATTAATTTGTTTTGTGACACGATCCAATATGGCTGCTGTGCGGCCATTTTGTTATGATTTTTTCATGTACAAGCCATAACTCAAGCATATCTCAACCAATTTTAATCAAATTTGCTACAAGGACATTGACCTATGTCATACACATGCATATTTATTTGTTTTGTGATACGATCCAATATGGCCACCGTATGGCTATTTTATTACGATTTTTTCATGTCCTGAACGACAACTCAGACATGTATCAAGCGAATTTATTCAAAAGTATTTTTATCACAGACCTAATGAAGAGGACTCTATCCTCTCTGAGGACCTGTAATCAAAGTACCCATTAACAAGCGGGAACTGTGTCATCAACGATGACTTGTTTAAACAAAAATTAGTTTCGCCATTTCTGATTTCAATTCGCATTTGTGAACGTGGCAAATGGGCAGCGCGAACACATAGTTTGGTACAGACTCAGTAGAATTGATTCATCGATAGTGTGATATGTCAAGAAATGCTGCAGCACATTTGATGAAACTTAGTAAAGATGTTGATCTCAAAGTGTTGTAACAGCATGCAAAGACATGTGGCAGTGTCATGTCAATTAATTGCTGATTTACATATAAAATGAGTTTTTATAATTAGGCTATGTCAAGAAATACTTCACCAAATTTCATGAAACGTGGTACAGATGTTGATTTAACAGTGAATAAAGACGTTGCTCAGTGTCATATTAGTTAATTTTTGATTTGCATATTTAATGAATTTTTTTAACAGTCTGATATGCTCATTAATATAATAGCAAATTTCATGAACTTTCTACAGATGTTGATCTCATAGTGCTGAAATAGAATGTTATTTAGCAGTATCGTTGAAATTAATTTCTAATTTGCATACATAATGAATTTTTGGTGTTAGATTGAATGTGTAGAAGCACAGCATCCAATTTAATGAAAATGGCACAGGTGATAATAATTCAGTGTTATAATAGGATGCAATTACATTTAGCAACATCCAGTGAATTAAAGTGAAGCACCATGTTGCCAACACAGTTTTTTTTCAAAGGACTATTTCTCATCGTAGAAGAAAAGGAAATGCCCTCATATTAGATGACAAGGAAACTCCGTCGTACTATATATTTTCAAAAAGCAGAAAATCTAAAGTTTAGTATGGTAGCAATAGTTTACTCGAGGGATGAAGGGGACGTATATTTTGGGGTAAAAAAAACAAATTTAGTATTAAAGATACAAAATAATTTTTTAGTATTAAAGATACAACATAATTTAAGTCAAAAACTTGAAACTATTTTCTGAAATGTAATATTTCACTTGAAAGAATAGAATATATAGGGGAAAACATGACAGTTGTACAGCATTTAAAGAACTGAATGTGAAAATATCACAACAATTTTATCCAGCCTGAATCGTTTAAACTCTTTGGAAACATTGAAATTGGGAGAAAAGAGAAGCTGGAAAATTAGGTGATTTGCATAAATTTAACTTCTTTATCACATAAATTATCACTGCTTTACAAGCTCAAACGTGACAACTACTGATATTTTAAGGCTATTGTCTGGGCTATTTTAAAACACTAACCGTGTAGTACCTTGTTTTCAGATTTTGTCATCTTTTTGTTGCAGTAGATGGTAAAATGCAGTGCAGGGGGGAAACCGGGTATTCGGTTGGCATGGCGACAATTTCAGGGTTAAAAATATGAGGAAATTTGTGGCAAAGATATCTATTGAACGAAAAGTCATACAACAACCGAATTTTTTCTGTAGCATTCAGATGTATATGTATTACAATATGAACCTAAATCTATGACTGTATAAGATGTCAATATAAATTAAATCATAGTCATCTCGGTAAGATTGAAAAATTAACAAATTTCACAACTTTCCGTCAAGTTTCTACTATGACATGATTGGATGACCTTGTTTTTTGAGGTTTATTTTGTAAAGTATTTAATTTCACATATGTTGGCTGATTTGCATTGCATTCCAACCATTCTTTCAAGAGATATTACTGCCACAAGAAACGAATGCAGTACAAAACACAATTGTTAGGAGTATTGGATTGAAATGTTTACAACATAAAGGTGATACTCATACTTCATGCAAAGTTTACGACCTCAAAATAGGGTATTCGACAAGTTTAAATTGTCAGTTATAATTCTATTTACAAAAGCCTGGTTGTAATTGCTTTCTAAGTGAAAAATGAACTGTTAATTATCAAAAAAATATTGATTTTATAATCAGCATGATAATGAAATTCATGTGAGATTCTTTACTTGTTATGTATATGGACACCATAACGTCTAATATGGTTTGTTTTCTGGTTTAATTGCTATACCTGAATGAAAATCTTCATATGCCTTACAGTAATACCCACACAAAATATAAAACAGAATCATTTGTTGCAAATTTCTTCCCGATTACTCATTGATCTGGCTTTTTTAGACTGCAATTAGTCTCAAACTCACAATTTCCACAACGCCATATTTTTACCTCTGAAAAAGCTGCTTCAATAAGCAAGCAAATGGTCACTACTTCATACATGATGCCATAACTCAACAAAGTTTTTAGGCAACCAAAAATAGCGATTTACCTGTTTTGAATATATAATTAGACTAAACAAAATTTGACCAGGGGTCAGTGGGAAAAAAACGCGATTTTTCTCGATTTTAGTTAATATTTTTTGAAGAATGATATAGCTTATTTGAAAGTATACATGTCGAGGGTGACAATGAAGGAAAAAAATAAAATTTGATTTTTTGAGCATTTTGACCGACATTAGCCCAGACGATGGCCTTAATCTTGGGTCAAAAAACTAAATTAAAATTTAATGAATATTTGCGACAAACTGTTTTTGAGCAATATGCGTTGATAGGTGCAGCGTCCCCTTAGATTGACTTATTTAACCCTTTTCCTGCCAGAGAGTATCACTTCCTCATCAGCCAAGTTAGTAAAAAGCGGTATTGAGCCAAAACATGACGTGTTTTCACCCACTTAGCTTGGTCTGTTATAGCATCTTTAGTCCACAAAAATCAAGTTTACAGTATATATGTTTTCACCGCCTTTAAATGTACAGTATTGTGTTATAATATACCATATCTAATATGTTGTGTCTCATTAATTTTAACCATCTTGAGCTGATGCTGAAATAGGTACTTGGCAGGAAAAGGGTTAAAGACCTTTTTGTAATAAGGGTGACAGGCAAGATAGGCAGTACGTTTCAACCACCATGGTATTGACCAATTCCTTGCGTCTCTAAGTCACTGTCTGTTCTGTCTGGGGCACTTTGCTATATGATGGTTGAACAATTTAACAAAGTTCTGGGGCACTCTACTATATGATGGTTGAATAAATTAACAAATTTCTGCAGTTAGTCCCCACTGTGGATGAAGTCCTTAGGGGACTTAGAGATTAGGTTATGTCCATCCGTCTGTGCATCCGTCACCAGCATTTTCTCAGACACCGGTGAAGCAACTTTTTAAAATCTTGGTATTAGTATGTCTCTTGAGTCATGCCTCTTGCTTTCACAAAACACTCAAATTTGGCTCCCAAGGATTCACCCTAGAGCTACACCTTCTGAATCTCAATCCAAAATTACTCTTGGTTTATGGTATTCAGACTCATATTGTCTGAATCCAAATCTGAATTCGTGTCCATCTATGCATCTGTCACCAGCAATTTTACGTTTGCGGTAAGCCTTTAACTAGACTGGAAGTTCAACTGGATGGCTTATCTCCGTGCAAATGTTATGACCTATGCAGAAATATGGCCAGGCATATCAACAATACAATTACTCAGTATATGTACACATCATGGCAGAAGGTGACCCCAGCCTATCCACAAATACATATATACTGTACGTTATGAAATTGGCCCTGGCCGATTGTCATTACAAATAGATGTACACTCTATGGAAGGATGGCCCAGGCCTTAGTCTATCCTCAAAACAGATACAGGCAGACAGTATGGAATATAACCCAAGCCTTTCTAGAATACAAATACATGTACAAACTATTGATTCGAAGATAACCCAGGCCTATTCAGACTATGATACATAGACTAGGGAAGATGGCCCACGCCTATCCTCAATATGTTGACCTCACAGTGTTTTAATTGAATGCAATATAGCGACATCCTGTTGATTAATTACTAATTGACTTATTGAAAGGACCAGTAATGCTTACTTTTGATATTTTCACCAATTTTATTTTGAATGTGAACCATAATCCAATTGTTATTCTCCCCAAAGAATGTTGATATACATAGTATCCAGCTTGTCAACTTTGCCCATACGTGTGTAAACTTCATAGTTATTGTTGAAAACTGACTTCTGGTCCGGACAAAGCATTTTATACATACCGGTATAAACACAACATTGACAAGCTGAATAGTGGGTGTTTCAACATTCTCTAGGAAGTAAATAAGAAGTTGCGATTGATATATAAAATAAAAATGATGAAAAAATAATCAAAAGTTAGCATTACTGGTGTAATGATCGACCTTTCATATTTAGAGTGGCAGTCCAGATTGGCTTTACATTTTTACCACCATAGCTATCAACAAACCCCATTGTTTTTTTTTGTTTTTGGGGTGTTTTTTTTTGCTAAAGGGTCTCTACAACAGGGAAATTATATTTGTAATTAGTGATCTGTATCCTGAATGTGACTGCATTAAATCTGATTAAACTTGCAGCAGATGTTGATCATACAAAAGATTTAACAGTCAAGAAAGGCATAGCAGTATTAAAAGCTAATTATAGCAAGTGTCCTCTGAAGTGAACATAAGGGCATTTTGGTTCATATCTGGCATTCTGATTTTTTTAACGTAAGAGTCATTACTCAGGCATGCCTTGACCAGTTTCTTGCAGATTAGTTGAATTTTGAAATTTCAAGAGTCAGTACATGACATACCTAATTCTGTCCAACTTGGTAAAAGGAAATAACCGCATGCCATTTATACTAATGTCTGATTGTTTACACTACAATCCAATATGTGCATCAGTGGCAGATAGGTCTTTTGTAGACTCATTTAATTTTTCATATAGATCATAAAACTTTGGTTCAGTCACTTGAACTGACTAATTTCCAAACAAGCAGGGATTATCCATTGTCAACGACTTGTTAAATTTGCAGATTCTGATTATTATTCAAACTTACACATACTGATAGTAATTGATTTCTTTCTACTCTCTCATCGTTTGAAATATATAGACTGCTAGGTGACATGCTATTTTTTCCTGTCAGATAAAAATCTTTTACAGGCTTGCATTTCACGTATACATGTGCTACAGTAAGTATGTCTGATATGTTTGCAGGTAAAGAAGAAGCAATCTTCACCAGGTGTTAAAATCTGTGCCAGTGGTGACTCCCTTTTTGACCACAGAGGTACTGAACAACAAATAATTGTTAATTGTACCGTTTGCCACTACCAAACCAAGCAGTGATGTCTGTGCCAGTAGTGACTCCAGTGATGACCACAGTGGTACTGAACAACCAATAATTGTACCTCTTGCTACTACCAAACTAATCAATGATGTCTGTGTCAGTATTGATTCCTGTGATGACCACAGTGGCACTGAACAACCATTAATTGCACCTTCTGTCAGTACCAAACCAAGCAGTGATGTCTGTGCCAGTGGTGACTACAGCGTTAAAATTGACCTGAGTGGTACTGAACAACCAATGATTGCACCTTGTGCCACTACCAAACCAAACAATGAAATCTGTGCCAGTAGTGACTCCTGTGATGACCAAAGTGGTACTGAACAATCAATAATTGCACCTTCTGCCACTACCACACCAAGCAATGAATGATTTATGTGCCAGTAGTGACCCCTGTGATGACCACAGTGGTACTGAACAACAAATAATTGCACTTTCTGCCAGTAACAAACCAAACAGTGAAGTGTGTGCCAGTAGTGACTCCAGTGATTACCACAGTGGTACTGACCAACCAATAATTGCACCTTCTAACGCTACCAAACCAAGCAGTGATGTCGATGCCAGTGTGGACTCATGTGATTACCACATTGTTTCTAAAAAACCAGTAATTACACTTGCCACTACCAAATCTAGCTGTGAAATCTGTGCCCGTAGTGACTGCAATGTTACAATTGACGTCAGTGATACTGAACAACAGATAATTGCAAATTCTGCCTCTACCAAACCAAGTGGTGATGTCTGTGCCGGTAGTGTCAACTGCCATCTTAATATTGACCTGCGTGGTACTGAAAAACTATAAATAGAACCTGATAGTGCCAAACAAACCGCTGAAGTGTGTGCCACTAGTGACCCCAGTGATGACCACAGTGGTACTGAACTACCATTAATTACACCAGCCACTACCAAACCAAGCTGTGAAATCTTTGCCTGTATTTACTCCCCTTATGACCACAGTTGTAGTGGACAACTAATAATTGCACCTATTGCTACTACTTAACCAACCAGTGAAGTCTGTGCCAGTAGTGACTCCGGTGATGACCACAGTGGTAATGAACAACCAATAATTGCACCTATTGCCACTACCAAACAAAGTGGTGAAGTCTGTGTCGGTAGTGACTCCCTGAATGACCACAGTGGTAATGAACAACCAATAATTAAATCTTTTGCCAGTACCAAACCAAGTGGTAAAACCTGTGCTAGTAGTGACTACAGTGTTAAAATTGAGGTCAGTGGTACTGAACAACCAATCATTGCACATTCTGCCACTACCAAGCCGACCGGTGACATCTATGCCAGTAGTGTAGACTACAGTGTGAACATTGACCTGACTGGTGTTGAACAACCATTAATTGCACCTTCTGCCAGTACCAAACCAAGCAGTGAAGTGTGTGCCAGTAGTTACCTCAGTGGTACTGGACAACCAATAGTTACACCTGCCACTACCAAACCAAAGGGTGAAATCTGTGCCAATAATGACGCCCATGATGACTGCAGTACTGAATAACCAATAATTGTATGTACATGTGTGGAATGCACATTTCATATACAATTTGATCTATGTTACTAACCTTTGTTGTGGTATCTCTGAAATTAAATTTGTTTCCTTTCTAGGCAGTGATTTCTTCCTGACATCTCTAGGTTGGTTAAGTTTTAGCTTTAGCTTATGTCACTTAATGAAGATAGAATAGTGTATTTCTGCCTCCAAAAATTGTGTACTTGAAGCAGTATATTTTGTTTGACTAATTGTTGATTACAGTCTGCAGTGTCAGATGTCATTTTCAAGGCCAAAGGTTTTGCCAATACTGCAATTTCCTGATTTTACCACTACTATCATCCCTAGGAAGTCTTTAATAGTACTTTGCAACTCTGACATCATGACCCATATGCCTTAACGTTGTGTCAAAAATTCTAAGTAGCTCATGTTGAAGCATAAGGGGAACGCTCCATTTACTTAGAAGTACACGAGTAACCCGAGTTGGTTATCAGAGGATTATTCTCTATGTCAACATATGCGAACAGATTATCTTAAAAAAAACTAAAAACATTAGCACTGCCAGAACTACTTTTAGCATGGCCCACGCCGGTCGGCTCTGCTCTGCTCTGTCCGGCACTCAGGATTTCCGACCAGCGTTAAAAGTGCCGTCCAGCACTTGCTGTTATTTTGAGGTCATCATTTAGTTCATAAAATTGCATGAAGAGTTTACAACAACAATGGTACTATAGAATCCCTTTCAATAAAATGCTGTTTAAACAATAACAGCATTTAATTAAAGTACGCTGATTTTGCATACGAAAAGCTATTTAAGCTGGTTGAGGGTACGTTCACAAAGATCATTGCCCTTTGAACTAAAGTTTTCCTGTCACACAATATCTCTGCACGATCGAAAGGAGACAAACTGAAGATTTTTTGCTTTGTATGAATGTTTATATCCCTATAAAAGAAAGTATGGTAGCGAAAATCAGCACAACAAAACAGGACTTTTACTAAACCGTACTCTTTCAATTTCTGTTAAGACTCAATGAGTGGCATTGCGGAAAGGTGCATGCAATGCAATGAAAGTCGCGAGCAAACTTTGGTGTCAATGGATCCAGTCTTTGAATTATCAATGAACACTCACTTATTTTTCTCGTCAAAAAGCCAAAGGCTACTTATCCATCGCAACAAGCCTCTCTGTTTGCAGCGTGTTCATTTTTAGCCAGATGCCGGCCAAATTGACCGGCTACTTCCATATTTTGGCTGGCTACTTTTCAGCAATGTTTCGCTCTCTAGCCCCGAATTTCTGGTTTTGATAATAATATTTTGATATTTTTGCTGTCTTGCAAGCCGGAGATAACATTTCAGAAGTGCCAATGTTGCTATATGTAGTCTAGCATTTTACGCGGTGAACTTGTTGTATCTAGTATCAACCTGTAGTACCGCGATCTGCGAACGTGTACTGTACTGGGAATCGCTCTCGTGGTCAACCTTGCTTTCCCGACTACAGCCCGACGTTCACATCGGGTATAGCTTACCATTGGACTGACGTTACGCCCACAAATAGCCGACCATTTCCGAATAAAGCCGACGCTTGTTTCTCTCAAACGCGAAAGAGAAGAAAGTCAAACGCGGAAGACAAAGTCGACGCTTGAGAGCTTTGGTTTTCTGCGTAAGAGTAGGGCCTTGTCTGATGGGTTTGGTAGGTTTTTGATCAAATGTAAAGCGACCAAAAGTAACTGAGTCTCATTTTTCTCATACTTGAAACGCCACGTCAACCATGGTCGATCATAGTATCAATATTCAAGTCGATCGACATCGCGTTTTGTGGAGGGGCCGTGGTTAAGCGGAAGGGAAAGTCTACGCTTGAAAACTTGATTTCTGCGAAAGAGTAGGACTTTGTCTTTTGACTTTGGGAGAAAGAGTCATATTGAATTTTCTACTCCACCCTGGGAAAGTCACTGAAATTTTTCCATTGTCTTCTGGCTCTGTATCACAGTCAATTACTCGTGCTACCGTCCACCGGCCGGCCTCGTCAACGGCCTCTACCATTTCTCCTTTCTTATATGTAAGAGTGGCCATACTGTTACAAACGGTTTCTGGCTAGCAATTCATTGATTTCGTTCTTTTTATCGGAGATGTCACAGGATACGCGCAGCTCTCGGAGAAAATAAGGACACGTTACGTTGTTTTCATGTGAATGAAAAAGCTTGACACGTGGAAAGAACGTTCCATGCTGTTCTGATCACATTTGCATATATGATCAATGCGCGTTACTGAATTGAAGCGTCCGAAAGTAGGAAACTTGAATGAAAATGAACGAGGAACGATATTTTGTTTCACCATATTTCTAAAATTTAGTTTAGAGCCTAAATTAAAGGAGAAACTAGATTATTTGCATTGAAAAGTGAGTAGTTCACTTTTTCCTGTCAACATAGTTCCATGTGCGAGCATATGTGTGTGCCCGTGGTATTGAGTGCGTCGTTACAGCCCTGACGTTCCTATCATAGCATCAGCTGGATAAGATAAACGCAACAATGGAACATTAACACCTTTGGGGATTAAAAGTCTTCTGTTTGTCACCCGAGTTGACAGGCAGCAACTCGGGTTTCAGGTACAATCCAAGTTAATGGAGCCTTCCCCTAATGGTGAGTTTTCCCGCTCAAATTTGAACCTCGCAGAATTGTGGGGACGGGAGAGTGTTCTTATAACTGACCAGATTCTGCCAACTTTATCTGAAGAAGGTCATTCGAATGACACATACTATCAGGATAACATCTACCTCTTAATATTTCAGCTAACAAAATTGTTAGTGGTAGTTTCCACTTAAATGTACTCTTATATTTTTCCCTTATATTTATGTATCTGCAGGGTGGTCGCTCGGCTGGGGCTATAAGAAAACTAAGAGGAGGCAAGAACGAAAATATTGATGGCCTTATTTTCAACAAGGAATTAAAGGTGGCAGATGGGAGCAACGGTAGCCAAGTTTTCATTGGATTATAAGACAGCAAAGAAGTTGCTGTCTAGCGTGAATAATGAATATGTTGAGATGCATAAAAAATAAAGCAGCTGAATGTACATCATATCTTGCAACGAAAAGGGTACAGGCAGGATGATGACTTCACATACATAGTATGTGGTTTGTGCGAGTATAATCTCGCTGAACTTATTGAGAACAAAACATGCCCTCTGCATGAAAAACTAACTGACAAGAAAAGAATTCAGCTTTGCCTAAAGGAGTACAGGAACTTCATGATGCAAACATCGTGCATAGAGACATAAAACCAGAAAATGTCCTTATGGGTAAGTCCTCATTCCATTTATTTGCTTCTCTGTCATTGACACTTCTGTTTTTAGTCCCCTCGACGAAGTCAGAGATTTATACGGTAGAATTGGTTAGGACAAAGTACGTCTGTCCAGCACCGTTTCTCAGATGTGGATTGACTGATTTTTACCAAACCTTGACAGAAGGGTTACATCCTGATGATGAGCAGTGCTCGTTATGTTGAAATTTGCAAAATAGTATTAAGAATAAAGGGTGGTGTTTTTGGTCAAAAGTCCTTTTTCCTGAAACTATAGGTCTGGTTGCTTTGAAAGTCGGTATGCAACTTCCAAGGGCAAAATGTGCATAATTGAATATTTGTGTCTATTTGTGCATAATTGAATATTTGTGTTTATTTTTACTCCTCTGTGCTCCATCCAGTTTTGGTCAAAAAATCCATTTCACTGAAATGGCTGTCCCACTTGCTTTTAAATTTGGTATGCAGGTCATTGGTATTATATGAGTCTAATTTTTTTCAGTATGTTTCAATGTGTTTTTGATGCAACTTTTGGTAAAAAATATTTTTCTCTCAAATTGTTGGTCTGATTGGTTTGAAATGCGGTGATATGGCTCCTGGGGCTAATCTCTGTCACATCACATAGAGTTCCTTAAAGCCCCGTGGACCAGTGGTGAGGGTAACGGACTCACTATCGGAGGGTGGTGAATTCAAGACCCGGTTCAGGTCCTAGTAGGTCCAGAGTAGCGGCTTCACTGTCGGAAGACGGTGAATTCGAGACTGTAGCTTGGTGTTGTGCCCTTGAGCAAGGCACTTTACTCCTCTGTGCTCCATTAGGGTAATGAGTTATGGGTACCTCATCCTGTAAATGGGCTAGTTCCCGTTGGATGATGGACTGAATAACAAAAAAATTTATCCAATTGTGGCAAATTTACATAATTGTGAGACCAATTGTGTTTTTTTCTTTATCATTCTGTTGTCTTACTCTTCTTGTTTATGGTTTATGTTTTGCATGTCTTCTAAAATTTATGATACTAAATTTTAAGTAGGGTCCAGTGAGTCATGGCCAAAGTCGACCCAAATCCTGGTCCCAAGTTTGTCAATGTCTTTGTGTACATGTGTGTGTGCCGGGTGTGTGTGTGTGTCACCCATATCTCAAATTTCACTGGATTGATTGATATTAAATGCCTCAGAGAGATTTACAGGAATAAAGTGTACAACATTTAATGATAGTACTAATTTTTAGATTCTAATGATTCTAGATCAGGCTCTGTCAGTCTTTTCATTGATTCTAGACATGTTTTGCCTGACTTTTCAGCTCCACTGTCAGCGACGCAAATCTAGGCTGGACTGTTTAGGCTGCTTGTCCATCATCGTGTATCCTTCGGCCATCAACTATTGTCTTTTTCTCTCTAACCATTGGTAGTATCGCTGCAAAATTTGATATGCGGTTCACTTAGGGTGACCTCAGGTGTGTTCAAATTGAAGTGAAACTTGCATATTCATATTTTTGAGGCATTGTTTCGCTGTTTTTGGTCAACAAATCTTTGATACCGCTTGTTTGATAGCTTTGAAATTTGATAAACATGTTCGTAGTGGTAACATTTGTCATTTTTGTTCAACGTTTGGTGAAAATTGTATATTTACACCGATTTTGGTCAAAAAAATAAAATCATTTCTAAAATACCATATCTACAGCAATGCTTGTCCAATTATGAGAATTTTTATATGCAGGTTCTTATTGGTTACCTTAGTTATGTTTATTGCTTGAAATGTTCTTTTTTCTGACCATTACAATGTGACTAATGTACTTTACTTCTCCTTAAAGCTTGATGTGGCTGTAGAAATGACTTTGAAAAGTTCACTAAATTTAAAGTGATGGTAAACTTATTCCCTGAAGCATAGCCTAACATATACAGTAAAAATTCAGCAAACAGCAGAGAGAGTAGAAAAGAAAGGCAGTCTTCAACTGTTTTGTAACCTTATTAACAAGTGTTGGGTAACTGTATTGCAATTCTGTGTTATCAGCTGGATTTAGAATGAATTTTATCTGAAGAGAGGATTCAAACTGAGCCACTTTTACAAGTTTGTATGCCAACAATATCAGTCATAAGTACAGGGTACAGTCATAAGTCAGAGTACTCGATATCTCTACCATATGACTCGGTAATCATTTGTCAAAATGTCTTGACTTCTTGTTTTCTAAATGATATTTTTCATAGATGCAGACGGGAATCTCTTTATAAGTGATTTTGGAATAACTAGGGAGATTACTATTGGTCTTACAACCTTAGTCACAAAGTCAATGGGTTCAATGTGTTGGATGGCACTCGAAACTGTTGAGTGCAGGAATAAATGTAAGAAAGCATCTGACATACAGGTAAGAAGTATCCAGCTGTAGTTAAAGCCCCCACCTATTTTCAGTCCTATGGACGAGTGGGATAACTCTTTATGCATCATATTCTGTATGCTGTAGGCTGGAGATAGCCATTGTTTGAAAAATGTTTCTCAGTAACTCTTTCTTAGATTTGGTGTAATGATGTCTGGTGATAATATTGGAAATATGTAAACTTTAATATTTTTGATTTAACATGGAAGATAACCCTAAAATAGGTTTTAAAAAATTTCTTGCGAGATTGATCTCTGAAAATGAATAAGACGGTTTTCAGATTTTTCAAAGCACATGCCGGTACGCTGTGTACTGTTCATGTACTAACATGTGACCTTGCAATACTACAATGTTTGCCATGAATGCCATCTAACTTCTTGCTATAGCTACCTCATGGTTATGTACCAAATACAACGATATTATTCTTTATGGAAGTGTGTATTTAGAAGTATTGTCATCTCTTAGATTACAGCTTGTTCACTAGACCTGACTGATCCCAATCTGTTGTTTGGCATATACACACATTTTATGCCGACGATTTGTTCAATTAGAAGAAACATTTGTCTCACACAAGACATGCCGGCTCACTACATTAATTATAGCTGATAGATAGCAGACATGATGATCACCCTCACACTGCAGCTTTTTGGTGTTCCTGCACTTAAGTTAAAAGCACAATGACACATCAGAATATCATGTGTTAGACGTCTGGTGTTTGTTCTAATTAAACAAATCATTTGTTCCCTGCATGAATGTGTGTATGCCAGACAAGGGATCAGCAAGGTCCAGTAAATCAACTGTACATATTGTAGGTCAACTTTTTGATATGAATCCAAGTAAGTTCTAAATTGAACTTTATTATCAATATTTAATATCAGTTGGATCTGTCATGTTCCCCTACAGTAACTTATGTTGGGTAAGGTTAATGGCCCAGGGAAGACAACTGGTAGCCAATTGTGTGTGGCATATATTTATGTATGCTTTTATACATTCATAGCAGTAGAACTGCCTCCTCTCAGAGATAAAAATAAACAAATAATAAATACACATGCATAAAGATATGAGCAAATTATAGCTATTTCATGATGACAATGGACACTCCTAACATTGTATAAAAATAGTTACCCTACAAAAGTTTTCATGAGGGGTTGAAACTGGGTTGTAAGTTACTGTGAACTCAAGATGGACTGGATACCTAAGTTCACCAATCTCTGTCGATTTCCCGTGTAATGCTGCAATCTTCCAAGGAAAACATCGAGAAACTTTGATCAGTGCCTTTGTAATCTTCCTCCAGTCTCCCTACATTTCCTCTATCTGTGTAGTGGAAAGACTAGGGAGACTTGATGTAGATTAAGCACAATGAGGGCAGATTAATGAAAACTTAATCAAAGTTTTTGACTGTTTTCCTAGGATAGGAACATTGCCTTGTCAAGTTAGGTACCTGATCTATTCAGCCTAGGAAGTTAGCTTCATTGCAAAGGAGCAATGCTTCCAAATTTTAAATTCAGGAGCCGAATGCTCCTAAATTTCAAAATGTAGGAGCAAATTGCTCCTAAAGTTCAAAATAAAGGAGCATTTAAAAACCTGTTGTGCCATGGATAATCATTTACTTGAATAAACAACATTATTGTGAATATACACAATGTACCGGTAGCTTGCTTTTGCAGCGTAGACATCTTAATAAAGATTATTTGAATCTGGTTGTGGTTCATTGTTCAAATTACTACTGATGCATGCACACTACAGAAAATCATTCAGATCTCCATGCTCCAAATCTGCTGCATTATCAACACAGACAATATTCTGAGGCCACGACAGTTTTACATTTGGCCGCCTTGCCCTTGTTGATTCATTTAACCAAGTATCCCACAGTTTCTGGATGAAGTCGAGTGCGGGCTTCTGTCTTAATTCATCTTTTGCAGAGAACCCTTTTTCACACTGGGGTATAGAAATAGGCAGTGCTGTCATTATCTCTACCAAATGTAGTGTATTCAGAAAATTTATGCGGTATGGTTCTTTTGTCAACATCAGACTCAACAATGCCATGTGTGATTTATCCAAAAACTGATTGAAGACCAAGAGCTTTAGTTGCCGCCATTCACCTGCCACATCAACAATAATACAACTATTTCTATCAAGTATTGGACCAAACCATTCCAGAAGAAAAGCCAATTCTTGTTGACCATACACCATTAGACTTTCCACTGTGTCAGGCCATGCATCATGATTGAAAAGAACTGATAAACGTGCCACTGCTTTAGCTGCTTCTTGTGCATTTACTGTACCCAACAAATTCTGAAACTTTCGCTTCAGTTTTGCAACAGTTGTATCACGTTTCGTCGATTGCCTTCTGCAGTTGTGTCATAACTTGGGCTGGTTTGCCCTTCAACTGCACGTCTTGATAAGTGATTTCCTCCGACTCATCATTTTCACTGTCACACTCGCAGTCGTTGGTATTATCTCTCTGTTCAGTGATCAAGTGCGCCATTCTGTATGTTCTCTGTTTTAATGGACTCCACGGTCGCGATACATGACCTCACTCCATGGATGGCTTGAGGGAGAATAACTTCATTTGCCCGCAAAAGCCGGCTCAGCGATGCTCTCTGTCCGAATAAATCCAAAAGGAAATGGCAAAAGGCGGCAAATTTCACTTTTGGCATTTCGCGAACAACTTTACTTGTTCGACCTTTGATGTCAGAATTTCGGGTAGTTGCGGTGAGGTGTTCGGCATATGCTAAAACCACTACATACTGGCCGCATGTTGACGGACTGTTTTTGTCGCTCTGCTTTGATGACAGAAATACACACAGTGCTCTTTCCACGTGCGAAGCCCATCTTGTTCCCGACACGGACTTTGGAGTGCAGACATCAACTCCCAATTCAGAAGCGAGCGATGCGAGCTCTTTGCGACTCTTTTGAGAGTAGTTATACGTCTTCCAAATCATATTCAGAACATTGTGAACATTTTTCACCATCGATATGCTTTTCTGTACGGCAAGCATGTGACGTTCCAGCCGATGAGGCATACTATGAAAAGACACGATGTAACTTACTTCATCTCGGAGAATTGTGAACACGCTGCTATTTTTACCGAGATTTACCGATGCGCCGTCTGCGCCAAATCTGACAATCTTCGCCCTCCAGTTGTTGTCTATTTTATCGCAGAGGGATTTTGCCGCACTTACCACGCCTGCAGTGTGTGCATGTTCGAGTTCTTTTTGTCCGATGAGATTTACTTTTGGTTTTCCATTTGTTTCGTCAACATGGCGTATGTAGACTATTTCACACTCCTGCATAGCTCTATCAGTATCGCCATCGATGAGATGGAAATATAATTAGAATCACACACACTGTCTGATAATTCCTTCTTCATTTTGTCCGCAATCGTACCGATGATTTCAGCACACTTATGTGTATTCTCATATGTTGGATTGATATCGACTCCGTTTTTTTCTGTGTTGGAGCAATAAACTGGGAAATACAGAGAATTGCATTTCATGTTACGCGATCAGATAGGCGATGTTCATTTTGATTTTCATTTCTTGCAGTGTAGCGTCATTACTACCAGGCTTGTTGCTTCGGAAGGCTTTTGCCAGAGGACTAGATTCGAAAGACTGAGCGAAGTACTGGTCTCTCGCACAATGTGTTTGAAGGAACCTGTGTGTTCAGTCAAAATCTCTTTTTTCTTGATCAGTCCACCCACTTCACTTCCGTATTCCGACATCTCTTTCGCGACATCATCGACACCACACGCGATAATTATTCCCTCAGTGAAGATGTTTACTTTCGTCACTCATATCTGCATCAAGCTATTCAAATTGTTCATGCCATCGCAAAAGTTTACTGTCTTTGGACTTTCCAATACGGGCCTTCTTAATTTTTTTCACAATCATTGATCCACCACCGCCATCTACCTAGGTCGTTTTGGCGTGGTCATCTTGGTAGAACCCGTATGTGTTGATGCATCGCCTGGCTGATCATCGCGTGTTGAACTTGAAACTTCAGCCCACATCTCAGTCGGTTGAAAAAAGTCTGTAATTTGCTTCTGGTTCATGATGTGCAAGCTTGTATCACCGTTGTTTGAAATACCTCAGAATATTCGGCCATAGTTTTAGCCGGAAAAACTTGACATATACGTTCTAGCATATTTTGTTACCGCCACTTTGTTTACGTTTTTACACGTGACCTCCGTGTTAATGAGGTCAGGGGTACCGAGCGAGAAGTTTTGATGACATTGCGTGTTGCGTAATTGTTAGCGGTTGTGAATCATGGCTTTTTCAGCACCTATTTATCCACAGTTTAATCAAGAACTGAGAACTCTCCTTGAAGAAATGCAAGAGGAGTTGTTTGAAACCTTCAGTTCTCCGGAGTCGAGAGCGAATTCTCAGGGTTCAACTGAAAACGTCAGCGAAGATGTCATTCGTCACGATGCTAACGACGATGAAGACGACAGCGATGAAGACGAGCCGCTAACAGAAGTAGATCCGACGGAATTAGCCAGATTTTATTCTCAAATTCATCCAGAGATGGTTCACGAAGACGATCACTGTGAAGATGATCATGATGACCTGGACAAATCATCGGTGGAAGCTGTCTTTCGGACTGGCTGCGGTTGTAAGCATCAGTGCTACACTAACTTTTCTATGGACAGGGTGTGGGAATATCGATTAAACATGTCCGAAATCAAAAAAGACCAACTCGATGTTCTCGTCTCAGCAAAGCTAGAGCAGTGTGAAGTACAGGGTGAACCAATCCGAGATGTTAAACGTGAGCGACAGTTTTTTGACTACGTTTTTGATGGTCATCGTATCTGTGAAAAAGCTTGGCGTTATATCCCAAACTTAGGTGAGTGATTTTCGCATGCGAATTTTTTCTGATGTACGTCACATTCTGTGCGAGTATAAGTTCAAAAAATATTGATTGATGTATGTAAATCAGATTGTTGAAATTAATTTGATAGAGATTAAACAATACTAGAAAGCAACACACTATCTATAGACAATCAGGAGAATTCCAATAAAAAAACTAATCAATATTGGGGAACCTTCCTCAGTTCCTTTGTGCAGATTATCAAGGATTAATGAAACAGACTCATGGGTCACAGTACCCATGAAATTAGGTAATTCCATACCTCTCCGGGCCTATAATTATAAATGCATGGTTAACGTCATCTTATTTCAAAAACTTGTCCCTTATTGGTAAGATGGGCGTTGTTGGGCATTTTATTAATGGGAATATTGTGTAGCTTTGTAGTACTATCTGCCATGCATATACCTTTTTTAGTTTTATTGGAGAAAAACATGGCAGCTTATTCAATATTTGCAATAAATGTAAATTGTAACAAAACTTTCATTTAAGACCTTTATTGTAGCGTGTTTTTGCCATATTTCGAATCATAATGTGATATTTTAATTGTATTTCTTTTAACATTCTAGGTGAAAGGAGGTTTAAGAATCTAAAGGCCCACTACATGGTGTGATGTGGTACCAAGAGATCATGGTCGTCGAGGAAAAAGGCCAGTCAATGCCTTTTTTATTTGAAGTGAGTACTCAATTTCAGTCGGAAATGGTGGTCCATTTGATTTCGTCGGGTTGAGGGCGTTGGATTTTTGAAATAAAATGTTATCCTGTTATAATTAAAGGAAAAAAATGTTCGTGCAGGCTTTGCAGATAAAACTTCAAAATAACCTTACAAATTTGCTACCTAGCTTGGTGAAAAAATGTTACCATGCCCATTTCCTCCGCCCCTCAAAATCAAATGGGTCACTCCTTATATACTTCTTGTAATTATTTAACCCTTTTACCCCTTTTCCCTGTGTGGAGGTACAGTTTAACAAAAAATGGGCTGGACCAAACCATTATAGTGAAAGGGTCTAATGTTGATTTGTATCAGCCATTGTACAAACAATTTTGTAACACGGATCTAAGAAAAAAATCCCTGTTACTGAGATGTGAGCAACACGGCTGGTACCGGGGCGTGCTCTTCTACTCACAGGGAACCCAGACATCTTGTTGTTGTTGTTTGTATTGTTGTTTATGTTTATTAGTATTGTTGTTGTTGTTGTTGTTGACCAATAAAATTCAACGAACATAACTGTTGTGATGTTTTTTAATGTTTCAAACGTAACGTAGATATCATAAGAAACACTACAAGGACACTATCATTTCTTGGCCCGATACTACTCTCTGTTAACGTACACTCTCTTCATGCACATTAGCAGAGAGTTGTATCAGGCCAAGAAATGTAGCGTTTCTTTTGACATCTACGTTACGTTTGAGCATTAACAACAACACAACAGTTATGTTCGTTGAATTTTATTGGTCAACAACAACAAGACTAATAAACATAAACAACAATACAAACAACAACAACAACCAGATGTGTGGGTTCCCTATGTTTTACCTAGCACGAGGCTGTTGGCACATCCCCAGTAGTACTCTAGGCTGTGAGCATCCTAGTACTAGGAATCTAAAGGTCACCTGTGTAAGTTGGTAAATTCCTATCATTTTCCCTTGCAATGTTCCCATCTTCCTTGAAACACACTGAGGAACTTTGATCAGTGCCTTTGTTGTCTTCCTTAATCTCCGTATATTTCCTTTCTGTATGGACTGAGAAGTCTGTATGGAGATTTGATATACCGGTGAGCAAAACACAGCAGGGGCTGGTCAATGAAAACACTGATCAAGTTCCTAAACATTTTCCTAGGAATATCAGAACATTGCCTACAATATTAATAGGAATATGAAATTTTGTATGAGCTCTAAGCTTTCATTAGGCTGTATTTTGAGTTTTGGTGTAAGTCATGGATTATTGGCAAAATCATATACTTACCTTGTTTTAAACTAATTTTGAACCTCGACATGTTGCTGATATTTGTATGTTTGTACTGCTAAAACCACGAGGTGGCTTGTTTTATGAAGAATTAGGTCTAAACCAAATCTTGGTGAAGGGTAGTTTAACATATGGTCATTTTAATCCAGTTTAATGATTAATGATTTTTTCCCACACAGGTAGTGCAAGATGCCGTTAAATTTCTGTTGAGGTACGCAGATGACAATGGTCTATCAATGCAATCTGCTCCTCATGGTAGAGATGGACGGCCTCCGGTTTATCTGCCATCTTGTGACACCAAGGCTGATGTGTACAAGAAGTACGTGAATGCCTGCAAGGTTTGTCAGCTAGCAAAGCAGTCTGAGGGGGAGACAACTTTCAGAAATATCTGGAAGTTGTGTGTACCTCATATCCAGCGAATGGAACCACGCACAGATGTATGCGCCGAATGTGAACACTTTCGAAATGAAATTCAGTTAACAACAACAGAAGAAGACAAACTCAACTCTAGTATTGCTTTTTCAGGACACATTTTGAAGGCACAAAGGAAAGAGAATTTCTGAATTCATGCATTAAAGGGCACAGAATGAAGTTCCAGATAATACAGTTCAACCTCCATGTAGTCCTTGCTCAATTGATTTACACAATGTTCATTATACATTTGATTTTGCACAGAGTTTTCTGTTACCTCATCAGTCTCGTCAAGTTAGTCCACTTTATTTCTTAATCCACTTCGTGTTAATTGCTTTGGTGTATGTAATGATAGTCTTCAGTCTCAAATGAATTATCTCAGATCATTGACATTGATAACAAGAAGTGCCATGGTGCTAATAATGTAGTCAGTATGCTTCATAATTACTTTGATGAGCACGGATTGGGTGTAAGGGGCTGTCATTGCCATGCTGATAATCGTGCGGGTCAGAATAAAAACAAAACTGTTATCCATTATTATTGTTACCGTACAAGCACTGGGTTACATGATGAAATTAATCATCATTTTCTGGAACCAGGTCACACAAAGTGTATTTGTGATGCCTGCTTTGGTAAGATACGGCAGGTGTATCGTAGAAGTGATGTTGACACAGTTTCACAGTTGGCAGACATTGTGTCAAAAAGTTCACGCGTGAACAAGGTGAAGTGTTATGGTAGTCAGAATTCTGCACGTAATTTTCAATGGTTTTCATGGGATACTTTTTTTCTACATTTCTCAAACCTCTAAAGGAAATTCGTTATTATCATCATTTTAGATTCACCAAGGATGATCTTGGCGCTGTGTATTTTAGAAAGGTTGTTACTGATGATGAACTCTGTGTCAATCTTGTCAAACGCAATGTAACATGGCCTCCATCACCGCAGATGAAACCCTCTTTGTTGCCACCTGGTGGTTTAAGTTTAGCCAGATGGAGTGAGTTGAATAAGGATATCATTCCTTTTGTCAGACAGCCATATAGACATATATTTTGTCCTGAAGAGTAAATAACGGAAATTTGCAATGGATACTCTTGCAGTTGTATTTTCATGAAAATAGTTACATAATGATGTAAATATTCTGTATACAGCAAATATTTCTCAAAAACATTGATGTAAATAATGAGATGATGAAATATATACAGCAATCCTAGTGTTTTACATGATGAGAATTCTGACATTTCAGGTTACCATGGCAACAGCTTTGTTTGTGATGTTATCATGTGCGTGTCATTTTCTAAATGAACAGGACATTCTGCGTTGTGAAGTACAATAAGGTGTTATTGCCTGTGGTGTTCAATAGAATCTATTTTTAATTTCAATGGCATCATTTTGTATGCTTCCCATCCCTGTAATACAATGGAATGACTGATCCTTCTCGTGCGAGAATGTGTTATGGATGAAGTCCAAACCTGTAACCAACAAAAATCTTTCATGTTATTGAAAAGAGATACAATGTTTTAACTTTTCAAATCTTTTCATTGAAAGCGGAAAACCATCGAAAATGTGTTTCTTGATCTGTAAGGTCAAAGGTCATATGCCACATTCAATAGGCTGTAAATGACATTTCCAAGTGTGGGTTCACAATATGGAGCACATGTATGAGAAGAGCAGCACAAGAACTATCAAAAAACGATAAAAAATAAAAATCGTCAAATCCTTGCATAAGGGCCCTTTTCGCTTGCGGCGGCCCATATATATGCATATCTCAGTAACCACAAGTTCTATACCCTCCAATTTTGATAGGATAGTAGACCTTACACCCGTGGCCACTTTAGTGTTGATCAAGCCTGTCTGGTACAAGCAGAAATTCTGTCTGCAGAAGGGTGATAAAATGGTTACGTTACCCTGTATCAGTGGTGATAATGATCTTACTATCCGTACCCCGTGGACACGCCGATTAGCCTGAAATTAGGGAGTGATTATAAAATACACTGTATACAAATGATGTTGAACACAGCATTTGCCCTACCAGTACTCAGTATCTGCTAAAATCCACGTGTTTCAAATGTAGTCAGTGTTAGAGAACACCACACATTTTGTGCCGACTTCAATATTGCAGTGAATGAATACCAACGATACTACAGCATGTATCGCAAGTGTCGTGTTCAGACTTTCGTCTTTGTACATACGCGGAATTGAGAAAATGCCACTTTGAAAATGTTAGCGATTAAATTACAAACATAGCCCGTCTTGACTGCAAAACCTTAGAAATAAACATTCACTTGCACTAAGCCATGTTTCTTTCCTACAAACCGTGAATAAACGTACTCCAATTTCACTTGGTACGAGAGAAAAGGTAAGAGTAAAGTACAGTCGGTGTAGTATTTTACTTGTACATGTATTCACACGTGTGTAACCACGAACGACACTTTTCTCATCCCTGTTGAAGGGAACTTGTCCTGATACATGTGCATCTCTTCCAAACTTTTCTGGCTCCCTCCACGCTTATCTTAAAACGCTTGCTTGTTTCTTTGTAAGCTCCTCGTGGTACCTCGCTAGGCGCCGGATTGCCACTACAATCTCTTATATTTTGAACAATCAAGCTTGCTACGTCCTCACTAAAGGATTTGCCCCTATGATATTAGCGACCGTTGTTATTGATGTTCATTGTCGGAGTGCAGACTTACAGCGTATCTACAGTGCAGTGTTGTGATCGATTTGAATTGGGCAGGCGAGACATTTTAGTAGAATGTTATCTCAATCCTAACAGTGGGGTGCCGATAGTGAACCTTACATTTATTACACCGATCACCACTTTGTTTCGTTTATACAAACAGAATTTCTGCTTGCACCAGACAGGCTTAATCAACACTAAAGTGGCCACGGGTGTAAGATGTCACATCTTGTACCTCATTTATAATGCTAAAATGTATTTCTTGGCTGGCCAATACTGCTAGAGGTCTGATCTTTTTTCCCGATTTAGAACCATAACTTAGACATGCCTCATGTGTTTCAAATAGGGAAAAACGACATAGACCTATAAGCCCATAGGTCTCAACATATACACTCCAGTGATACTTCTTAATGACCACATTTTCCTGCCCCATCAAGACTAATACTCCTATTACAAGTGGGGACTATGTCATTGTAAATGACTTGTTGAGTTAATGGTTGTATCACAGTATTCGATATATCTAATTCTGTATTTTTTCCATTTTATATACTGAATAAATACATTAAACATATTTCACTGTCTCCAGTACATTACATTTAAGTATTTTCACTTCATGCACTTTATCCCTTTCACACATGTTCAAATATCTGACCAGAGAACAAACACTAAATAGTCCACGATGGGAGCTACAGTGTCATTGACGCTATTTTTTGTTTCTTTCCATCATCAAACATTGACAAGTAAGCTTGTAAAACTAGCCTTAAATCACTTAAATTAGAATTATGTGTTACTTTCTGGTTTTGTAATATGTAAAAAAATAAATAAGTTGATTTCTTTGATCCTTTCCACTGGTATTTTTTGCTGGTTTAAAGTTACAAATATCCTTAACCCTTAGTCTCTACAATCTTAGAAAAAAATGAAACGATTGATTTAATAAAAGAAACTTATTGTGACACAGTTCAGTCATTTTCATAACTCTTGTTCAAAATTCAGTGTGCTATACTCATATCTTGGCAGTGCTGAAGAATTACTTCACATAGAATAATTTGTAAATGTAAATCAGTGCTGTTGATGATTATTTAATTTGTCAGGGTGTTGCCAAATCTTGTGTGTATATAAGTATGTCCGATTCTGAGATGAGCTGTATTGGCATACAAAATGAATTTGTTGATAACTGCACAATTTAATTAATACAATCAATTTTGAAATTTACTCAAAACTTTTGAGACTGAATTTGTAACTTTACTAAGAATTTTCGGAAGCTAGAGGGGAAACAGACATACCAGTGTGATGGGCGGACCAGAAAGTCCATGGAAATCAAGCAGGTTGTTCTTACATGAACATTGCTGTTTGGTGTGTTGATTTGTAACACACTATGCTAACATGTTTAAACACCCAAGGAAACATTTGCAACTTTATAGTCAACGCGACATATTAATAAAATTATTTTAATTTTGTATCGGAATATCACAAAACAATGTTGTGATCATCGCAGTCCAGCTAGCTGTTATGAGTAAGCATGTGTACTTGGCTGGACCGATCAAGTTCCTGCAAAAAATCATTTCACCATCAATGACAAGCTAAAGTGACGTCTTTAATAAATGTGTCCATTCAATATCCAAAGAAAATCAAGGCTATCAATGACACGAAGAAAGTTTGTTTAGAATTATATTTTTGTTTTAAACGACAGTTCTTTGATGCAGTGTGGTCGTCTGGCAATCCATCATCACGGCAGATGTAGTGCATGCAATACACAGTCCACACTGTCCAATCATGTGTGCTTGTTTTCCTGTTATAATTCAATTGGGTCAGAATTTTGTAGCAAGGAACATACAAAATCTTGCAGATAAATCAATTTGGATGATCTATGTTGATCTATGCAAATTCAGAGTTTGGTGGATATGTGAAAATTATGTTTTTTGCCTTCATGTACAAGATGGTATGTTTACCAAGCTGGACGCTCACTGCTAAAAAAACAATAGGTTTTATTACAGTTTCACATTTCAACCCTTTCTTTGCATCTTTCTCAGCAACATTCCCCAAACTCTCCTGACATCCCTACTGCTAAATGCACTGAGGAGCACAGTGTCATATCATTGACGCTATTTTTCAAAGTTGGTACAAGGACATTGACCTATGTCATGCATATGCACATTGATTTGTTTTACGATAAGATGGAATAACGTTGCATGGCGACCATTTTGTTACGATTTTTTTACGATTTTTGTCCAGAACCATTGCTCAGACATATATCAACCGATTTTATTCAAAGTTGGTACATGGACATTGACTTATGTCATACATACGCATGTTGATTTTTTAGACGGTAAGATCAAATATGACTGCGTGGCGGCCATTTTGTATGATTCTTTCATGTACAGAGCCATAACTCAGACATATTTCCACCAGTATCATTTAAAGTTGGTACAAGGACATTGACCTATGTCATACATATGCACATCAATTTGTTTCACGGCATGTAGCAGTCTCATTTCAATTATTGAATTTTCGTAATTAGACTGATATCTCAAAAATACTGCATCGAATTTCATGATACTTGGTACAGATGTTAAGCTAACTGTGCTTTAACAGTAAAAAAGACATTTATTAGTGTCATAGCAATTATTTTGTAATGGCACAAGTAATGAACTTTCCTAATTACAGTTATATATCCACAAATACGTGTCGAATATGCGTCGAATTTGATGAAACTTTGTACAGATGTCGATCTCATAGTGTTGTAAATACAATTCAGTGACACTTAGCGGTATCATTTAAATTAATAATTAGTTTGCATTTACATAATGAATTTTTGTTTGAAGGGTGAATGTCCAGAAGCTCACTGCATCAAACTTTATGAAAAACGGTACCGGTGATAATCTGTCAGTGTTAGGATAGGATGCAAAATGTTTGGTAGCATCCTGTCAATTAATTACTAATTGACTCATTTAATGACATTTTGTAATTAGGATGGCAGCCTACATTGGTTTTATGTTTCCACCAACATGGAACTCATTCTTGGCCATTAAGCCCCATCTTTATCGCAGCATTTTTAATCACAGACCTAATTAATGAAGAGGACTCTATCCTCTCTGGGGATTTGTAATTAAAGTACCCATTGACAAGTGGGGACTGTGTTATCAACGATGACTTGTTTTAATTCCCTTTGGTCAAAATATAAAGAGCCAATATTGTGACTTTCCAACATGGAGAAATTTAAGAACTGCACCAATTTGTCTTGACTCACTCGTCGTCAAGAACTTGAAACAAACTAATGTGATTTGTGTCACATTGGAAATTCATGGACAGTAGTATAAGCTTACATATTTTTGTTCTGTCCACTATCAATAGAGATTAAAAAGTAAAGTAATTTGGCTTTCAAACACATTAACATACATGTTTGTCTTTTGCCCCCCCCCCCCCCCCGTGTCAGTATTGTGAAAAGCTGACAAAAGTTGAAATGCCAATTTTAAAAAAATCACATTCTGAACAGCCATTGTCACCACTTGGAGTTTTTATTTTCAAGAATTTTACAATAGGTCTCAGGAGTAAGAGGGAGCACACAACTTCTGTGTACCAGTAAAACTGTGACATAGGTCGCTCTCAGACCTTTAAAGTAAAAAAAATGAGAAATAACATTAGATAAGTTTGACTCCATAAATACTGACAGTAAACAGTTAATTTAACTTCACAAATTGTTTATGCATCATCTGTTCAATACAAGCAATGGTTATGTGAATGCTCTGATCATTAAATCACTAAAATTGTATCTTTCAAATGTTTTTCAGAATTCACTGGCGAGAGGTAATCCCCAGTATGAGTTCCAAAGGAGACTGTGCCAGATGATATTTGTAATTTGTCAGAGCATAACATACCTTCAAGTTATGTGACACCCCTTGATGATGACTTTAAGTCAAAGATGGATGCCAGTGTTTCGAAGACAAAAGAGAAACTCTTTGTGGAATCTAAACCCACCCATGATGTTGAATTTTTGTCAGATGACACAACTCATGATCCTGACTACATCCCATCAAGTGATGGAGCATGCAGTGACAGTGTCAGAGAGTGCAGTTTTGAAACAGAGATCACAAGAACTTTAGTCAAAGATGGATGTCAATGTTTTGAAGATAAATAAGAAACATTTCCCTGAATCTAATCCCACCCATGATGTGGAATTTTCGTCAGATGACAAATCTCATGATCCTGACTACATCCCAGCTAGTGATGAAGCATGCGTTGATTGAGTTAAAGAGTGCAGTTTTGAGACAGAGATCACAGTGGAGCAGACAACAAAGAGTCGTCACAGTAAACCATATGTAGTAGGAAGTTCAAACCAACGTACTGCTCGAAAAAGCAGGCAAAATTGGTCAGGCATTTAAGAAGGCGCCATAGCATAGAAACATTGGTCGCTCAAGCCATGGCGGTACAGGAGAGAGAAAAAAAGTTGAAAAACAGAATGTGGGCCTGAATAAAAAAATAAGGGGAATCATGACCATAATAAGAAAGTCTTCAGAGGAGAAGCTGCAGATCTGATTGTTAGAAAGAGACCACAATTTGACAAGAAGAAGGGTATCGAACAGTTTTATCCATGCCCTGATTGTTATGGTTATTTTAGTAAAAGGTCACTGAGAGTTCACTGCAACAAACACTGCACAGAAAGAAATCCATCTGTCAGACAAATGAAGCTTTCAAAGAGAGCGAGGATGCTGTTACCAATGAAGCACCAAACATCTATCAAACTTGCTGAAGTCATGAGCAAAATGAATCAGGATGAAATAACACTCATTGTAAAAAATTGTATGAATATTCTAAGGATGGAATAAAGTGAGCTAGACAGGAGCAATTCTTTTAACAAAGATGCCAGGTGCCGAGAAAAGCTGAGAACTATTGCCAAAGTGCTGAAACACGCTAGGGCAAAATGCAAGCATAGTATATGCTGCAGACCTTGTCAGAGCCAGGTCATTTGACAGAGTTGTAAAACGTGTGAGGGTCATGTCAGGTTACTGTGACAAAACACAGACTAATGAGAAATACTCAAATGCACTACGAGTTGGATTCGCCCACATGCAGTAATTCTTGAACATTTCTAAAATATGCAGTATTTTGGGACTTTTCTAAAACATGCAGTAATTCTGGGACATTTGAAAAAAAGCAGTAATTTTGGGACTTTTCTAAAACATGAAGTAATTCTTGGACGTTTCAAAAACATGCAATATGTAAGGGACATTTTAAAAACATGCAGTAATTCTGGGACTTTTCTTAAACGGGCAGTAATTCTAGGCACATTTCAATAATATGACAGAACCCCATCAGCTGTTAGTGCAAGCGCGCCGTACTAGCGGTATTTGCACTCGTGCTGCGGTGTATTCGGCTGTCCTTTCACTCGCTTCGCTCGTGAAAGGACTGTCGCCGAATACACGGCAGCACTCGTGCAAATACCACTGGTACGGCGCGCTTACACTCACAGGCCATGGGGTTCTGTTATTATTACGTATGTCCTATCTTTTATTTGCATCTTCATTGAGAGAATCGGCGATTAGTCGTGCGTACTACTTGTCTGTCAAAGCTTCAGCTCGACCCTACGGAGTTATAATATTGACATCACTGTAATGAGGCGTCGAATCAGCTTTCACTTTTCATTGGTCAACGCGAGCTCAAGTGGTTCAATCCAGGTCATCAATCATTTGTAAACAATTCATATTTACCAATATTATTCACCAAGCACACCTGTAGCGTTCACAGATTGCTAAAATAAAATGAGCTAAATTTTGTTAAAATTTGTATTCTCAGTACTATTAAATTTCTAACAAAAGTTTACTATACTAAGTTTATTACACTGCTTCTGGTTCTCAGATGTGACATGTTCCTATGGTTGTATATCCGGAGACCTTGTGTTGCAAAATAGGATTCGTCAAATGCAAATTGATAGTCGAGGAAGTATATTGGACCTGAGTACTTGAGAGTATTGGAATTGGATTGTGCCTGGAAAATAACCATGATAGGTTATTTGATTGGGCTGGCTCTCACATTATGTCAGATTACTTTTAAATTATTGTAAATTGCGGTTGCGCCTACACCACTTAGAGCACCTCAAATCACAGACAGTTATGCTTCAGCCACACTAGCGCTATTTTTGTACACACGTGCACTTAGTCCTTTTACCTGCAACCTTCAGCAAAGTACATTCCCATGAATAATCGAACGCATATAAATGTACAGATATAGCTCGTTTTTATGGAAAGAAAGAGAATAGTTTGCTTAATAGGCTCCCTTCTATTATGATTTGATATTTTTGGACGAAGCACTATATAAGCTACAATTTGCCTTCGTTTGGGGGACTTCAAAATTATAGCAAATCAGCAAAAAGGACTTCAACGCGTTGTCAGTTTGTTCGGGAGTAATTCGAAAATATCTGAGAACCTGTTTTTTTAAATCACCCCCTCTAGAGGTGTTTATGAATGCAGCCTTACGTCAACGTTTCACGCATAAGCGGCTTGTGACTTACATACTAACTTTAGAACAGTTGATAAACTGCTCACGAATGCTATTACCTCTCGACACACAAGATCATATTGAAATGTTTTAAAACGGGAATTTCCCTGTGCATCATGTAATTATTTGTATCAGTTTCATGTTATTTTGAATCAATAGTTGATACATCGAAATGACAGTGTCTTGAGACAGCAACAGTCGCCCTTGTCTTCCGGTCACTCGTATAACACTCTTTGCTGACTGACAGTGCTTTGTCAAAGTCAGATACCGCTAAACAAACAAAAACAACTATTAAAGGAAATATCTGCCGTGAAATTGGTAAAATTCATGTCAAAAACACGAACACATTGTTTTAATCTGTATAATTTTGCGTTCGTACAGTTGAAAACACAAGACTCCACATTCCCTTAAGCATGCACCCTACTGGCACTGCGAAACCTGTTTGTTTGGACAAAGCCAGGGTTGAAATATAGACCCTGGGGGTAAAACATATCTTTCTGGGCGAAACTCTTTATCCCACCGTTGTTTCATGAGGACGCGCTTTAAAACAAGTAAAAAAAAATATTATACGAGTAAAGCCAGTCTCTGAATTGAAACAGTATCGTACGACGTTCGCGTATTGACGCCGCTCTGACTACTGACCGGAGGACCGGGCCAGTCGATTACTAACTATGCAACATAATGACACCTTTCCAGCTAAAAGGCGTATTTCATATTTTTTCCCCAGCTGATGCCGGCGAATATATTATTCAGACCAGCACTCTTTAGGACCCATGCACGCGTTTGTACCCATGTAGTACCTTGCAGTACGTCGACCACGCTTATCAGACAATGCAGTGAGAAAGGATTGTTTCCTTGATTTGTTCTTTGATTTTATTTCCTTTGAAGTATTCGAACATTATCAACTATTTGTATGATTGTTTATGAAACTTTATAGCAATGCAATTCTAAGCAAAACAAATACCTAAGGTTTAAAATTCTAAGCTATGAAGTTCCTTAAATAGCTAGAATTTCATGTTGAAATTATTTGCCATGCCAGAAGATGGCTATCATTATGTGGAAGATTGGCAATTTAATATGGTGTTAGAGAGAAGTTATTTGCAATCAAAATGTAAAATGCGCCTTGGGGTTAACGCGTACTCCTTTGCACTACTGAAGCAAATAAACTTACTAGTAAAGATATTTGAAATACACAATGGCCGTATTCTCTTTGTACATTTCTTCTACTCGATTTTAGTATGCACCGTTCAACCACCATTCACAAACAATTGTAATGAATATCTACCTCTTAGCTACCTCAAAATTTGAAAAAGAATGTTTGTTTTAGTGGCAACATTTTGACATTTTCAAAATGCCGCCACCAAAAGAAATATTTATCATCAAGTTTTAACACAACCTACAAATAGAATGGTACGCCCCAAACATAGAAATGACAGGCTAAGAATCCTTTCACTTCTGTCTGAAGATTGCCTGATACTTGAAATATAAGTAACATATATTATTACTTTGTACTTGAAGTAATTTATGATATATATATATATATATATATATATATATACGACCACCGACTCACTTTCAAACCCGTACAACAACAGGAAATACGCGCAAGAACGCGAAACATCATATGGTTCAACCCACCGTTTGACAATAGCGTCAACACCAACATCGGGCGCAAATTTCTACATTTAATCGACAAATGTTTCCGCCACGATCATCCACTAAGGAAGATATTCAGCAGGAATACACTCAAACTAAGCTACAGCTGTATGCCGAACATGCAAAGTATTATCACTTCACACAACAAATCAGTACTTGCCAAGGAAATGGAAAACAAGAACACAACCGCCACCATCGCCAAGAAAGAATGCAACTGCAGACAAAAGAGCAAATGCCCATTGCCAGGAAAATGCCTCACCGAGGGCGTGGTTTACCAAGCAACGGTCACCAGAGAAGACAACAATACAC
>LD356983.1:83447-103106 GCA_001465055.1 Ptychodera flava
TATGTATGTATGTATGTATGTATGTATGTATGTATGTATGTATGTATGTATGTATGTATGTATGTATGTATGTATGTATGTATATATATATATATATATATATGTATGTATCTATGTATCTATGTATCTATCTATTTATGTATCTAAGTATGTATCTATGCATGCATGTATGCATGCATGTATGCATGCATGCATGTATGTCCGTTAGCGAGGATATCCGTCTACTCAAATATCTTAGAACCGCAGTACTTACAAATTTTATATTTGTTGTGTAGATGCAAAATATGACTATGAGAAACTGCATTTTTTTATTTTTTGGTATTGCTATAAATATGCAAATTAGCGCCAAAAATGACGTTTTTTTGTAAAAAAAATCTTCTTCTTCATAACTGCTGGTCAGACAGCTTTGATATTTCGTATTCAGATCCCAACTTAGATTTATTAAAGTTGTGATGAAATATGCAAATTTGTATTTTTAAGGAACGTTTTTGTCATTTTTTTGTCAAAAACTTATTTCATCCAAACCGCTTGTCTGACAGCATTGATATTTGATATACAGGTTCATAGGGATGATCAAAATATGATATATTCAAATAATGATGATTTCTGCAATTTTGTATTTTTGGCGCAATTTTTGCAATTGTTGGTTAAAAAAATTGTTTCTCAAATACTTCTTGTCTGATACCTTTTACATTTGGTACTCAGGCTCCAAGGGCGGTCTTACTGTGAAATATTTAAATTTATGAAATCTTCAATTGTTGTATTTTTGGGTCAATTTTTGCCACTTTTGGTCAAACTCTTTGTTTATTCTGAATTTTGTATCCATGTCTATAGTAGCTTCAGGGACATTGACCCCATGTTTTATTTACTTATAGCTGTGGTATGTGAGTAGATTTTGAAAGTAAAAATGTCATGTTACCCACATGCAATGACTTGTGGATTTAACTTGTGTTATATTTTCTCTGCATGCCAAACCAAGCCGACACAAACATTGTAGGTTCACTCGTTCTCATCTTTGCGTCTGATCCCCCAAACGGCGATGAAGAATCGCCGTTTGCCGGATTACAGCGAAAGGTAAGAGCGAGTTAATCAACACAAGAAACCTCACGGAGAGAAATTTTGTCATGTACAACCCGATAACGTATCAAAAGATGGTCACACTTGACAGTGGCTATGATGTTAACGCCTTGTCATGATTGACATGTTTCATTGATGCGCAGCACGCATCACAGAATGATGGTATATTCTACGCATGCTGAAAAAGGGGAAAACGACACAACGATGAATGATACCAGTTCTTATTTAGTAACAGATTGTAGTGCGAAGCGTTTATATGGGCATTCCTTGATAATGTGAACTCCAGAGGAAACACCAGCTAAATTTACATACTTTTTGGCAGAGAGATGAATACATAGAGCAGATATCAACTGAATGTGCTCACGTGTTTCACAACAGATTCATTAATAGTCAGTAAACAGACTAGAAAATTTTAGCATTTACTCAACTTGACCTACTAATGTGACCCCTGAATGCATGACTTTGAGTTTGACAAAATTACAAACTTAGTTATCAGGCATTGAAATGGCCTGCTGATGACTAGACATGTATTGACATTTATCAGACACTCCTGGACGCATGGAATAATACAGTATGATATGAATTACTGCACACTTTTTAACTGTTATGAGGTTGTGTAAAACAATATACCTTTGACCTGTCTCGTATTAAAGGGTACAAATCAACGAGTAAGGACATGTTACTCAACATTTGCAGACCTCAGGATAATCACTAACCAAAACACAAGAACAAAGACAGACATTGTTTATTCTGACAGAGCAAACGACGCGGAGTGGAGGACAGACTTCTGATAAGACTATACGTGTATACAGTCTACTGCCAGAGTAACTATCTCTGACGAGGAGCTATTGTATTATGTTTTTCAATATTCCTGTTAATAAACCAAAGTCATACCAATATAATCGACACCCGTGTGAGGTGTGTAATCAGAACAATCAGATATCTGTTATATCATTATATGTAGCAGGTTTCATCAACTTTCGCGCAGTACTCTCAGAGTTAAATCACTAATTACAAGACTTTATTTAATAATATGCAAATGAGCTAATTATTAACTTGAGAAGCCCAATGCTTCTCTCGAACAATTAAATATTTATCAGATCAATATCTGTTGCAAGTTTCATCAAATGTAATGCTGAAATTTTGGAGTAATATCACTAATTACAAAGTTCATTAAATATGCAAATGAACCCTTACTTTACTCCACACAACTAATGATTTACACCACAATGAGCTATCTGTCGGATCAGTATTTGCAGCAGATTTCATCACATTTGGTCCAGTTATTTCGGAGTTATATGACTTATTACAAAACTTCATACAATATGCAAATGAGTAATTTGTTAACTTGACACTGCCAAAAGTTTGTCAGTACAAATAGATATTTATCGGATCAATATCTGTACCAGATTTCACAAACTTTGGTGCTGTAATTTCAGAATTATATACCTAATTACAAAGATCATTAAATATGCAAATGAACCCTTAATTAACTTGACACTACTAAGTGCTTAATACCACAGTTAGATATCAGTCAGATCAGTATCTGCAGCAGAATTCATCAAATTTGGTGCAGTTATATCCGAGTTATATGACTAATTATAAAACTTCGTAAAATATGCAAATGAGCTATTTATTAACTTGACACTGCCCAATGCTTCTAAGTATAATTAGATATATATCAGATCAATATTTCTCGCATGTATCATCAAGTTTGGTGTAGGAATTTCAGAGTTATCTCACTAATAACAAAGGTTCATTAAATATGCAAATGAGCAGATAATTCACACGATAGTCATAGCATCATCATAATATTCTGAGATCGTCATCTATGGAAAGTTTCATGAAATTTTGTGCAGTATTTATTGATGCATGTCTACTCTGTCATTACCGTCTCCATAGGGAAACCATTGTACGGGAAAAAATGATTTTGCACAACTTCATTAATATGCAAGCAACACTAACCAAAATCTAATCACTTCTTGCAAGTAGCATATAGTACCTGTGTACCAAATCTGACTTGAATTTGTTCAGGCGTTTTTTAGTTATCGAGTAAACAGACAGACAGACAGACACACACACAGACACACACACGGACAGACAGACAGACAGACATCGCTATGACATTAGCCCACGGGTAAACACGTGACCTAAAAATGGGACCATAGGCTTCAGTGTTTTCTCTTGACGTTCACCTGAAAGTGTTATTCGCATGAGATCCGGCCGCCGTCCGGCATAAGGTTTAAAAAGTTTTTTGCCACTTTCCATAATGAATTCACCGTGCGACTCACATTGTGAAGCTCTCTGCCAAGAATCTGGCCGGTTAATCACCGATGACGTGAACACCTGGTTTATTTCGAAGGTGGTTATCGAAGCAAGATGGCTGGGATCTTTAACCACGAATGCGAGGTACAAATAAGAGCTTTACAACGCATCGTAAATAAAACTGTATCTAACGAGAGTTGTACCTTTTCCAAGGTTTATCATTAATATATATATATATATATATATATATATATATATATATATATATATATATATATATATATATATACAGACAAATACTGCGTGGAGTGGTGTGGTTGTGAGGGCAGAGACTCGGTCTAAGGGAATTAGTTCTTCTTGCCAGTAACCAAGACGACGTGGTTGGTCTTTTTGCATGGCTTATGAACTTCTAGCTAGGTTTTTACATTTGTTGCAATACTGGATTTGTAACGTGTTTTCATGGTGTATTTTTTTTTAAGTTTGAGACCACACCCATTGTGAGGCAGATTGGAGAGGCCATGTGCTTTCCCGATTGGACTGTGAGCCATTCTGAATCTCAAGCTTCCATAGTAATAGATTGATTTGTTTAGTAGTTTTGTACTTTTTTGTTTTGAATTTTGAATACCAATAGTTGCACAAGAAATGAATTTGTTCACCGTGACATAAAGTGACTAGAATAGCATTGCCGTGCCATGGATTAAGATCCAGCTGATATCACGATCTGCTGACTCAAAGAGCTTATGTAACTTGTAAGTGCTCTTCTCTTTCTGTATGGCTTATGAACTTCTAGTTTCTCGACATACCAACCCATTGACGGAAGCGTTTGGACTGCTAATGAGATAATCCCAAAGGAGAACAGTCTGGAGGACGTTTTGTGTGAATCAGTTCCCCACCCGAACAGGAAGAGGTTATATCAAGGAATTCGTAACCATAGCAACAGGATCGACGTGTACTCTGAACCCTGAACAATTCTGAAGAGTGTCTATTGATTGAACACTGTAATTGATATGAACTTGGATAGGGGCGTGTCTAGAGTTTCTGTATGTTTAAACAGTATTGCCGGTTAATCACTGTAGACTTTTTTATCATCATTAGTGTGTAGTGAAATAAACCTCAACATAAACTGCAACTCAAATTGTACGATAATCATTCTTTTCCTTCGTTGTTGATTGGATAATATGAACTTTGGTCCAGGTCTAGTTGACTGAGAGTTTAACTACCTGGGTTACATATATATAGGTATATATAGGTATGTATGTATGTTTCATATAAGTCAGAAATAACCCCATCAGAGACAGGATTGTAGTGGTTAAGTGCACTATTGTTGCCATTGTAAACTTAGTCTTGCTTTTACTAGTCCCCCTGTGAAAGTTTGTAAACACACAGGGTGTTTATTGGATAGCAAACATTGTCTTCACTTCTGTATTGTCATTCTTATAAGTGTCTAGCAACAGAGTTTGTGCTAAGGGGTTTCCTCATGTGTGTGAGTGGTCAACGTTGCCTGTCATTTGTCCAAGACGGTTGCCAGTTGCCTGTCATTTGTCTAAGTCGTTTGCCAGTTGCCTGTCATTTACTATTCTTGCGGTGCTCAACACGAGATAACACTAAAATCAGACTTTACAGGATTAATAAAAACAAATGTGTTCTTTAATTTCATTGGTTCAGATTATGTTACTTAAACACAAAGGGCCAATCAATGGTTGCCCTTGTAACATTTCCTCGTTCAATCCATTGCTGCAGGCGCCATAACGGTTGAAACTCGTTTTATGCACAACTCAAACCCACAACCTTGACTATGGTCTCGATTAAACCAAATCAAACCCGATTAAAAACCCGATTAAAATATAACATCAAGCACAAGAAAGAGCACAACTATACATGCATGTGCCGATTTGTGTATTTCGCTAATTCTAACATCACTCATATGTGTGGTAATTGCATTCATGCCATTGATGAAGTTTTCAATACTCATTTTGTTACTTTCCACAGATAAAATACGAGTTTCGTGCATCGGAATGATCGAAATTTCTCCTAGAGTAAGGGGTAGGGTGTGCCATCTCGAGCAGAGGGACTAACTGTCACAGAGCCTTGTGTACAACAATGCTGTGTGTTCCCGGCGCTATACAGCTTGTGACGAGAGGTCGTATAACGCCGGTAACACACAGCATCGTAGGCAGGGATAACCTCCACCTTGCACTTTTAACTCTTGCCGAGGCCATGAGCACTGAGCGGGCGCCTGCTGGTACGGGCTTGACAAATGAATGCCATATGTGTCAAGATTGAAATCAACCTAACTGACACGCGTAGTTTTGTTGTGCCATTCTTCTCTTGCAGATAGTATTTGCATGCCAAGCTAAACTCAATGAAGAAAAAATCTGGTCTGGCGTCACTTCAGGCTGCCAATAACGGGTAAGCCTAATTAAAGAGCCATGGGCCACCATCCAATATATATATATATACATATTTGAAACAAAGTGTCGACAACACAAGAATCTCCGCGTCATATACCAGCACAGCTGTACATATCAGTACGTGTGGAAACCGACTGGAAGGCGTGTCTCTCTTTCACCGGTGATCTGATAAGACTTGCCGAACAAAGGGCTCAAAGAGCCTTATCCAGCGCATACCATTTTAAATGGGTATAGCCCCTTTCTAGACATCGTATGTCAGAATGCACGTTGCTTTTCTCTCCTACCCATGTCTACATCTGTCGCCAATGGCGCATTTTGCCTAAATTAATTGTCTCCGCGGAAGAAGTCCAGGGGACTTATGTTTTGGCTTCTGTCAGTGAGTGCGTCTCCGCAGATACCTAAGACATGCTGTAGTCAATTTTCTTCAAACTTGGTACACTTTGGCATACATATGCAAGTGAATTGTTTTGGAGTGTGGCATCAATAATTAGCGCTTATTTGCATAAAGAGTGATTTTTGAAAACGAGCTCTGTTTCTGAAAAGACTGTGCCCAACTTGATTACACATTGTACAGATGTTGATTATACAGAGCTCTGAGGCCAAAAAAAATAAATTTGTACTGTTCGTATAACATGGTTTTCAAAAATAGGGTAGGTTGGTCGGCTCGAATATTTTCAAAAATATTTTTATATTTAAATATGCATTTTTCAGGGGTTCAGGGCAGTCAAACACTGACTACAACATTTCCAAAAAATGTATCATACATATAAAAAGAAAAAAAACCCATAAAATACATCTTTGTCCAAACAAAAATGAAATGCCAAAGAACGAACACCCGATTTTACGGTTTTGTTCTTTTTTTTTACTTCCGTGTTTACGTAGCTCTTAAAAGTTTAGGGTACGTCGGCAGGTAAATAATAGGGTAGGTCATGTTATTAGAACAGCACAACTTTTTTCGGCCTAATAGCACACAATGATATAATGTATGTAAATATTATGGCAATAAATTGCTCATTTGCATATTTCATGAACTTTCATACATGTAATTCCGGTAACATGTCAAGAAATACTGACTCTAATTAGATGAAACTTGATATAGATTTCATACACCAGAGCTGTAACTAAATGAAAAGACATTTAGGAGGATCATGTTAGTTTATTTCTAATTTGCATCTTTGATTAACTTTTATAATTAATAAATCTTGGTACAGATGTTGATCTCACAATATCGTAATGCCATGCAAAAACATTTTGTAGCCCACTGAAAGAGTGACGTAACTCATGTTTTTGTCAAAATTGAGTTTTTTTGATAGATTTTTCTAACATAGGGGTGGATTAAGATCAGACGCTACAAGACAGCAAACGATACAGACATTGTGTGACATACATTAGAACATTCATCTACATCGAAACGGTGAATATATTGCACAGTATAGCAGTCGAAAAATGCAGACTTCGGTCATATGTTTTCAAAGTGACGTGACGCAACAACAGAGGTAGCTCCACGCAACAAATAAATCAATCACCACGCTAAAACCCGGATGTTTCGCGACGAGAATATAGAGAAGCCGTCGGGGATGAAATACAATCAAATTTGCAACACACGCAGTTGGGCAGAAAAAAAAAATAAATCCCACCAATCCACAAAGTGGATCCATTAAGTAACCAGATATGAACTGTAAATGCTCACGTGTTTCATTATATATTGCAGTTATGTGTAAATTTGAACCTTTGCCACATGTTTGCAACTTTATTGAAAGTATTATGATCAACATAATGAACAATATTCACCACCGATTAATTCTAAAAGGTCATGAAGTATACAAATATGTAATTAGATGAAATGAAAATTTTAAAGTTCTTTGACTGCTGTCATTGTATCACCACTTTGTATAGCAAGTGTAATTACCTTTGGCCAAGTCCTTCAAGCCATATATGCCAAACTGTGAAAGCTCATTAGATATGCAAATTATAAATTAGCTGACATGAAAATGTGAAATGACTTTCGATATTGTTTTAACCTGGTACAATCATCAATGTAAATAGCATGTTTTGCCAACTTTGATCAAGTGAATCTCAGAGGAAAGATCATCGAAAATGCAAATTAGGAATTGGCTGAAGAAAAATTGCTTAATGACTTTCAATAATGCTGTATCATAGTATCTTTAATGTGTAAAGCAAGTTTCATCAACTTTGGTACAGTCAATTTAGATATATATCTCTAATTAGCAAAGTTAATTAAATATGTAAATTAGGAATTGGCTGAAGTAAAAATGCTTAATGATTTTTAACGTTGTTGTATCATAGTGTCTTCAATATATGTAGCAAGTTTTGTCAACTTTGGTCGAGTCAATTCAGATATATATCCCTAATTAGGAAAGTTCATTAAATATGCAAATTAGGAATTGGCTGAACAGAAAATGCTTAATGACTTTCAAATATATTGTATTATAGTGTCTTTAATGTACATAGCAAGTTTCATCCGTTTTGATCTAGTCAATCCAGATATATATCCCTAATTATAAAAATTCCTTTAATATGCAAATTAGGAATTGGCTGAAGTAAAAATGTCTTTTGACTTTCAATAATGTTATATCACAGTATCTTTGATGTATACAGCAAGTTTCAATAACTAAAATCAAGTTAATTCAGATATATATCCCTAATTAGGAAAGTTCATTAAATATGCAAATTCGGAATTGGCTGAAGTAAAAATGCTTAATGACTTTCAAGAATGTTGTATCTGCTTAATGACTTTCAAGAATGTTGTATCATAGTAGCTTCAATATATGTAGCAAGTTTCATCAACAATGGTCCAGTCAATTCAAATATATATCCCTAATTAGCAAAGCTCATTAAATATGCAAATTGGGAATTGGCTGAAGTTATAATGCTTAATGACTTTCAATAATGTTAAATCATAGTATCTTCAATATACATACCAAGTTTGGTCAATTTTGATCCAGTCAAATCAGATATATATCCCTGAATAGAAAAGTTCATTAAATATGCAAATTAGCAACTATCTTTCATGTCATCCCTTAATGCTTCCCACTGCTGATATATCTTGGTGTGATCAACATTTGTAGCAAATCTCATTAAATTGTGTGTAGTTATTTTTAATGTATATCCATTTTTTCCAAAATCATTAATTACGCAAATGAGTAAAAAGTATGCAAGCCACACCCACCAAAAACTAATCAGTTCTTGCCATTTGCTAACTGAATATATGTACCAGATTTGATTCTGATCTGACTAGCTGTTTTTGAGATATCGGACCAACAGACAGACAGACAGACAGACAGACAGACAGACAGACACACGGACACACAGACAGATAGACATCGCTGCGACATATGCTCACGTGTGTAAACACGTGAGCAAAAAACTATGGATTGTTAATACTAGAGGAAATGCTTCAGGGTCCGTTTATGTTCTCTAAAAGGTTGCCACAAGCTTTAGGTGCTAATTGTATGCATTCAATTCCTCCCCGAAAAGAAAAAAATTCTCATATTGTTCTGATGCACCATAGGTACGATGCTATGTGGACCTTTGTGTACATGTTCCGTTTACTATGTTACTGCACCACAATAGAGGGAAACGCTGTGGACGAACACAAATCACCATACACAGACTTAGGTGGTTGCAATGTTTGCAAGGACCAAAGACCAAATGTACAATAAAAGAAGGGCCTAGGCTACTTCTAAATTGGCGTCTACACAAGCGCTACTCCGCTCTGCTTGGCAGGGTTATAATACGGCTACGGCGGAGTCATAGTCGAGCACTCTTGACTCATACCGGCCACAGGGCTAATAGCTGACCATCGCGTATCAGTTGAAACAGTGGCAGAAAATTACTTTAATAGTAACCCCCGTGACTTTATTTTTAGGTCACGCGTACGTCAGTCCAAGGAGGTCAAGAGTCCTCTTCTACCTCCATGGCTAGCCATGGAGCCAGGTGCGGAGCTAGCGCCCTTATGCTATATATATAGGGCAAGCATTGTGGAGTATCTTGGTCATTGCATGCTCACTTCGTTTCGAATGTCATCACACACGACTTTGCAATAGGTCTGCATACTTTTGCTTTAATCGAAATCGCAACTGTCCTACAAAGAACATGCAAAGAGTAATCTGAATGCGCTGCCCACATGTGGCGGTTGTCAACGTGATGTAATAGCCATTCCCCAGATTTCAATCTATAAAGTGTGTGCGTAAACAAGAAAAGTAAACTCATGAATTTTAATAAACGCGGTGGGAACGGCCGATTTGGTCCAAATAAGCCATAGCCACCACGTCTAAATCTGTGTGGCGAAACGCTGTCATGACGATATAACCGATGATAATCTAGCAGGGTAAATCAGGCTTTGAAAGGTTTTTACCATTGCTGTATTTTTGTAAATTTTACAAATACATGTATTGGTATTTAACTTTTCTACGTGGGGGTCAGTCAAAGTTTCTGAGTTACAGAGGGGGTTAACTCAAATTCACCATGGTTGGCGAGGGGGGGGGGGTACTTAAAATTTCGTAGTTTCCGATGAAATTCCTGCGACCCGAAGGCCGTAAATAATTACGGCTCCCTTGAAACGGAAGCGATAGCAAGGCTTACATAAAACTAATGTTATTGATCTAGTTAATCTCCAATGCTACCGATGGCAGTTTTCCTAGCTACTCTGTCAGTTTCATTTCATAAAACATCAGGTAATCAACAGTTTGTTTCAGGTGGTCGGTGGATTTAGTACATCAAGACTCTAAAATAACTGCCAGTCTCTGGTGATTATAACTTTCACAGAAGAACGAAGCTTTAAATGACATTTCCCAAATTCTGTGGTTCTCAAGCAAAAAATTAGTTGGTAAAATGTACGTCTGTCGGTCATGTCTCTATTGATTGACGATAATGGAACATCAAGTCTGTTTTAAAGGACACATAATCCAGCTCGAGCAGAGCAGAAGTGACCGGGCAGTATCGCAACTATTTATACTTTCCTTCGGTACTTAGCATATTTTGTTGGTCACGAAGCATTTGCGAAGCATTTTAGGGGAACCCTACCGTGATCTAGCGCAAGCTGTTAATCAGCTTTCCTTCAGGGCATAGTGTTAGTTATCCATGTTTGTTGACCTCATATGCCAGAAGCTGTACGTATCGATATATACGCTTTATTAAAAGGCGTGTCTCACTGGTACCGCTAATCTACTTCGAATTTTTCGATCAAAGGTCTTAAAGTACATTATCTGAAGCATACCGTATTGAGCGGGTAACCCTTTAGTCTAACATTCCGTATGTGGCATTGCAATCATGGTAAAGTGCACGTCGCTTCTCCCCTAACCATAGTCAGGTGGCTTAGCAACAAAAAACAGCCAGATCGTTATTCGGATGACAAAAGTGCCAAATTTGCTTCATAGGTTCACATATATGTGTAGATTAAAATAAGCTATTGCTCCAAAAATTTGGGCCACCGGAAAGGCTCGATGACGTCATAAATTCGAAATGGCCGCCATTATGTTGCTTAAAGATGTTAAAATAAGGTTAATTCAGTTTACAATATTTTTTTGAATAAACTGACACAAACATTCTCAAATATAAATACAACATAAAATTGATGAAAATCAATTATTATGATGACGTCAAAAAGCCGAAATGGCCGACCAAATTTAAAATATCCCCCATAATGCCATCATAGGGCATCGTCTTGCCATTCCGGTGGTTTATATTATACACGAAATGATCACATATTGAACCTGGATATATCGCACCCAGAAGTGCCACTGAACAGTGAAGCGTCGGTGACATCATTGTGACACCGCGCAGGGTACTGTCGATAGATACTGCTCACGAATGCTATTACCTCTCGACACACAAGATCATGTTCAAATGTTGTCAATCGGGAATTCCCCTGTGCATCGTGTAATTATTTGTATCAGTTGAATGTTATTTCGAATCAATAGTTGATACATCGCAATGACAGTGTCTTGAGACAGCAACAGTCGCCCTTGTCTTCAGTCACTCGTATAATACTCTTTGCTGACTGACAGTGCTTTATCAAAGTCAGATACCGCTAAACAAACACAAACAACGATTAAAGGAAATATTTGCTGTGAAATTGGTAAAATTCGTGTCAAAAACACGAACACATTGTTTTAATCTGTATAATTTTGCGTTCGTACAGTTGAAAACACAAGACTCCACATTCCCTTAAATATGTACGCTACTGGCACTGCGAAACCTGTTTGTTTGGACAAAGCCAGGGTTGAAATATAGACCCTGGGGTAAAACATATCTTTCTGGGCGAAACTCTTTATCCCACCGTTGTTTCATGAGGACGCGCTTTAGAACAAGTAAAAAATATTATACGAGTAATGCCAGTCTCTGAATTGAAACAGTATCGTACGGCATTCGCTTATTGACGCCACTCTTACTACTGACCGGAGGACCGGGCCAGTCGATTACTAACTATGCAACATAATGACACCTTTCCGGCTCAAAGCTGTATTTCATATTATTTCCCCAGCTGATGTCCGCGAATATATTACTCTGATCAGCACTCTTTAGGACCTATGCACGCTTTTGTACCCATGTAGTGCCTTGCAGTACGTCGACCACGCTTATCAGACAATGCAGTGAGAAAGGATTGTTTCCTTGATTTGTTCTTTGATTTTTTCCTTTGAAGTATTTGAACATTATCAACTATTTGTATGATTGTTCATGAAACTTTACAGCAATGCAATGCTAAGCAAAACGAATACCCAAGGATTAAAATTCTAAGCTATGAAGTTACTTAAATGGCTAGAATTTCATGTTGAAATTATTTGCCTTGCCAGAAGATGACTATCATTTTGTGGAAGATTGGCAATTTAATATGGTGATACAGAGAAGTAATTTGCAATGGAAATGTAAAATGCGCCTTGGGGTTAACGCGTACTCCTTTGCACTATGGAAGAAAATAAAATTACAAGTAATGATATTTGAAAGACACAATGGCCGTTTTCTCTTTGTACATTTCTTCGACTCGATTTTGGTGTGCTCCCTTCAACCACCAATCACAAACAATTGTAATGAATATCTACCTCTTAGCTACCTCAAAATTTGATAAATAATATTTGTTTTCGTGGCGACGTTTTGACATTTTTAAAATGCCGCCACCAAAAGAGATATTTATTATCAAGTTTTAACACAACCTACAAATAGAGTGGTACGTCCCAAACATATAAATGATAGTGTAGGGCTAAGTATCCTTTCACGTCTATAAGGAGATTGCCTGAAACTTCAGTGTACATATATATATATATATATATATATATATTATAGTTCACAAATAGCCCCATCAGAGACAAGATTGTAGTGGTTAAGTGCACTATTGTTGTCGTTGTAAACTTACTCTGGCTCTTCCCAGTCCCCCTGTGAAAGTTTGTAAACACACAGGGTGTTTATTGGATAGCAAACATTGTCTTCACTTCTGTATTGCCATTCTAATAAGTGTCTAGCAACAGAGTTTGTGCTAAGGGGTTTTCTCATGTGTGTGAGTGGTCAACGTTGTCTAAGCCGGTTGCCAGTCATTTGCCCAAGTCCGTTGCCAGTCGCCTGTCATTTGTCCAAGTCGGTTGCCAGTTGCCTGTCATTTACTATTCACGTTTCAACGGAATTTGCTGTAATATCATGCAGTTAAATCAGTCTTATATCATTTTGTGTATTTTTAAAGCTTTGCAGTGCTCAACACGATATAACGCTAAAATCAGACTTTACAGGATTAACAAAAACAAATGTGTTCTTTGATTTCATTGGTTCGGATTATCTTACTTAAACACAAAAGGCCAATCGACGGTCGCCTTTGTAAAATTTCCTCGTTCAATCCATTGCTGCAGACGCCATAATGGTTGAAACTCGTTTTATGCTCAACTCAATCCCACAACCTCGACTCTAAAGTCTATCAAACAAAAATCAAAGCCGATTAAAATATAACATCAAGCACAAGAAAGAGCACAACTGTACATACATGTGCTGATTTGTGTATTTCGCTAATTCTAACATCATTCATATGTGTGGTAATTGCATTCATGACATTGATGAAGTTTTCAATACACATTTCCTTACCTTCCCAAGATAAAATACAAGTTTTGTGCATCGGAATGACCGAAATTTCACCTACAGTAAGGGGAAGGGTTTGCCATCCCGAGCATAGGGACTAACTGTCACGTAGCCTTGTGTACAACATTGCTGCGTGTTCCCGGCGCTATACAGCTTGTGACGAGAGGTCGTATAACGCCGGTAACACACAACATCGTAGGCAGGGATAACCGCCATCTTGCATCTTTGATTTCTTGCCCTTGCAATGAGCACTGAGCGAACGCCTGTTGGTACCGGGCTTGACAAGTGAATGCCATATGTGTCGAGAATGAAATCAACCTAACTGACGCGCGTAGTTAGGTTGGGCCATTCTTCTCTTACAGACTGTATTTGCATGCCAAGCTAAACTTAAATTAAGCACGAAGAAAAAGTCTGGTCTGGCGTCACTTCAGGCTGCCAATAACGTAAGCCTTATTCAAGCGCCATGTACCACTATCAAATATATATATATATATATATATATATATATATATATATATATATATATATATATATATATATATATATATATAATATATATATGTATAACACAGATTACTAGTAGTACAAAGTAATGATATCTGTTACTTAATTTTTCATGCAACCTACAATCTTCAGACAGGATTCTTAGCTCCACAATCTTATTTATATGTTTGGGACGTACCATGATTCTATTTGTAGCTGATGTTAAAATTTTATAAATAACATTTGTTTTGATTGCAAGTTTCGAACCCAACTGAGAGCGTTTGTTTTGCAGCTTTTCTTATGTACAAAAGATTGCATCGCGTCCTGAAGGTGTTATCAGTAAGGCCGATATATATGTATGTGTGTGTGTGTGTGTGTGTGTGTGTGTGTTTTCTCACGGGATTGTGAATGGAATGCTAATGCTGAGTATTCAAAGCCTAAATGCTCGTCAAATTGCTTGGCTCTAGTATAGTACTTGACATATTTTATGTGTCACAAAGCGTTTGCTTCGCATTGACTAACCGCAGCAGGGAAACCTTACCTTCAGTGATTTGACATGAAAGGTCAAACAAGAATCTGTTGGCAGGGTAATCAGTCACGGTGTCTCCCGGTGAGAAAATAGACATTTTGGAAACTGTTATCAGCCTTCTTTCCTTGAAACAAAGTGTCGACAACACAAGAATCTCCGCTTCATATACCAGCACAGCTGTACATATCAGTACGTGTGGAAACCGACTGGAAGGCGTGTCTCTCTTTCACCGGTGATCTGATAAGACTTTTGCCGAACAAAGGGCTCAAAGAACCTTATTCAGCGCATACCATTTTAAATGGGTATAGTCCCTTTCTGGACATCGCAAGTCAGAATGCACGTTGCTTTTCTCTCCTAGCCATGTCTACATCTGTCGCCAATGGCGCATTTTGCCAAAATTAATTGTCTCCGCGGACGAAGTCAAGGGGACTTATGTTTTGGCTTCTGTCAGTGAGTGCGTCTCCGCAGATACCTAAGACATGCTGTAGTCAATTTCCTTCAAACTTGGTACACTTTGGCATACATATGCACGTGAATTGTTTTGGAGTGTGGCATCAATAATGAGCGCTTATTTGCATAAATAGTCGTTTTTGAACAAGAGCTCTGTTTCTGAAAAGACTGTGCCCAACTTGATTACACATTGTACAGATGTCGATTACACAGAGCTCTAAGGCCAAAGAAAAAATTGTACTGTTCCGATAACATGGTTTTCAGTAATAGGGTATGTTGGTCGGCTGGAATATTTTAAAAAAATATTGGTATTTTTGAATATGCATTTTTCAGGGGTTCAGGGCAGTCAAACACTGACTACAACATTTCCAAAAAATGTATCATACATATAAAAAGAAAACAACATAAAAGACATCCTCGTCTAAGCAAAACTCAAATGCCAAGGAACGAACGCCTGATTTTACGGTTTTTTTCTCTTTTTTTTACTTCCTTGTTTACGTAGCTCTTAAAAGTTGGGTACGTCGGCAGGTAAAAGATAGGGTAAGTCGGGTTATTAGAACAGCACATCTTTTTTCGGCCTAATAGCACAAAATGACATAATGTGTGTAAATATTATGGCAATAAATTGCCCATTTGCATATTTCATGAACTTTCATACATGTTATTCCGGTAACATGTCAAGAAATACTGACTCAAATTTGATGAAACTTGGTAGAGATTTTCATTTGCCAAAGCTGTAACTATAAGCAAAGACATTAAGGATCATGTCAATTTATTTCTAATTTGCATATTTGATTAACTCTTATAATTAGTGTGATATGTCTACAACTAGAAATTTAGCAGCAAATTTGATGAATCTTGGTACAGATGTTGATCTCACAATATCGTAATGGCATGCAACAACTTTTTTGTAGCCCATAGAAAGAGTGACGTAACTCATTTTTTGTCAAAATTGAGTGGTTTTTGATGGATTGTTTTTCGGCAAATTTAAAATGCATCTTTTGTGCACATTTTAAGTAAAAAAGTCAATATTACTGATATTGCAACACGGACGTAACTTGAGTTACGACCCGTTGACATAATTTTGGCAACTGAGCAATATAAAGTCTCTTTTTGCATAAATTTGTCCAACTTTCGACTACATTACGAACGGGGATTTTAGTGCACAATCTATTTGCTCAAAGTGTTTATCTTTAACTAATTCTGTTGTACTTAAAATCATAAAACATTTGGCTGGCACCTGAAACTATGTAATCCGACTTCAATTGTAATATTGAGAGTATAACTTAAGGGGAAACCAAAAGTAAGAAAAATTGCAAATAGCTAATATCACCGTGCTGCTCCACCAGCATAAGGCGTCCTTTAATGTTCCGAGCTCGTACTTTTTATTGTTTATTGTTACTGCTTTTTCTAAAAATGGAACATTGCATAGATTTTTTTTGAAATTATAAACGCATATTAGTCAAAACGTTAGGGTATGAATTGGCCTTTTGATCTCCCTGCGTATCATTAATTCTGATACAGAAATATTCTGGACACTGAGGGTGCCTATACCTGTAGTAATTTGTCAAAGCTTTACGTTGTTTGGTTGAGTCATTCAACGGGTAGAGTTACGGGATGTTTGCAAATAATTCGTCACGTGAATGATTGTTCTTTTGTTATATGATGGACATTTTACTGGCTACAGACGAAGGTCCTGCCCCAGTCAGTTCTAAACCATACATATTTATGTAATCATCCGCAGAGTCGGCTACCGTCGCTTAGTAATGAATGAACTGTGGTTCTTTGTGCCCAATAGCATTCAATTTTATCACCTTGTTAGTTTGTTGTCTTGACCTAGTTAGTCGCCATAAAATTTATGCAAATTAAGGGACTGTAGTAATGTTTTCTATTCACTGTGATCCTCTCGACCATTTCATTTTTCAGCGTGTTGGTTTTTCGGGAGTCGTCATTATTTACGGCCTAGGGCCGGGGTCTACGGAATGTGGGGATGTCGCTCAAAATATTGAAAACTTCAAAGGGAGGTTTGTCAAAGTGCCGAAAGGAAGAAGGGGGTTACTCAATTTGTTGTGCGAAATAAATTGAAACACCTCTCAGATTGCACCATTGCACACATCAATTCCTCAAAGTTTTCGATGCGATCCCCTCCCCTTTGGTGTTCTAACAGTTTTACTAGTTAAGGACAAGTGAAAAAAACACCTCTCAGATTACACAATACTACACAATCACACACAGCAATTTATTAAATTTTTCACAGGATCCAGGATAAAACTGAACTGTTGTGAATTTATCCATTTTACTAACCATACCGTATTCAGGCTTTCCATTAGAAGTTGGCAGCTGGAGAAAGGACACGAGAAGGTCACATACTTTCCTTTTCCGCATATTCTTTGGTCTTCGATCTATGGCAAACTGAGAACAGTTTTTTCACAACATCTATTGCCATTGTTTGGTTGTTGAATATTGTGACTTAAACACTGATCATGCAAAAATGTAATAAAAATATCAGTGTTCAATGTAATTTTCAATAAAATGAAACACCTTTTTAGATTGCACCATTACATATATCAATTTCTAAAAACTTTCGCGGTACGAGTGGGGGAAGCCCCCTCTCGTGCTTTCACCCCTTGGGGTGTTCTAACCGTCTTACTTAGTAAAAAGCAACTTTAAAACACCTCTCAGATTGCAACAGACTCCACCATTGTTCACAATTGCCATGCAAGATATGGGACAGCCCCTCTGATGCTTTACCCCTCAGCCTCTCGCATGTTTTCCCTCTGAACTTTCAAAATCTGCCCAGTCAGATATCTTAGTGAAAGCCCTGTCATGATAGCCAGCAAAATTAAATAATACAATATTTAGGGGTTATTACACGAAGTTTGGGCGATACCGCGTCGTATTCGAGTGATGTGTCCGTATTTTGACGAGTTGCGAAGCAACGAGTCAAAATACGGACACATCACATCCGCTGTTGGGCCATTCCACTTCAAAGGAGGGTTTATGGCACAATTTTAAAGGGAATAATTTAAATATTGAGATGTCGACACAGGTTTTCACACTTTGAAGAAGATTTATTTTTATCTTGAAATGGCGTTGGATGTAAAACTAGGCTGGAGTGTGTAAGATGAGTGTTTTTTCGTGTTTTGAAACATAAACTCATCCCTTCGCGAAAGTTATGAGGCCCGCCAACGTTCAATTTCAAACTTGATCGAGCAGCTAGCATAAAGCTAGCAGCTCTGCGACATCTTAGCTTATGAATGCACAGTGGATATAATAGCCGTACCAGTCAGTTTATGTCCAAGAATTATACATGTCCTCAGTCGTCAAATATGCCGAATTTACCACCTTAGAAAGGAATTTGTGAGCGGATTAGGGAAAACGTGAAGTGAGTACACTGTAGCGTAGTAACTCGTTCGTGATTATTGCTATGTTGCTGTACGAATAAAATATTTCAAAGGTATTTACATCGTCTGCTCGTAAATTTTCGTTACTGGCTTGCCTAAATAGAACTAAATTTCTTTCACAACAACCTAAACCAAAGGTTTACTTTCCCTTGTATCTTACATTGACTCCGAAACCCGCACCACCGGACAAGTATCATGACCTGGGAGTCTCACTGACAGGTACAAATCGGACATATAATAAGTGCACCTTGTCTGTCTCGAGTATTTTCAGTGCGGTTGGATTTTTGAGGCTCATTTATGGCTGTAAACGATGTAATTCACCACTCAGATACTTTAACTCGTGAACAGGAAACTTTCCATATAGCGGTTCTGTCAACCGAGATCATAATCTTCGGCAGCACAGAGCAGACGACATGAAATCACCACCGTAAAGGACTGGCCGTGAACGATGACAGGTGTCGGGTCGGCGAAACATACACATTTTCAATGCGTTCGTTTGTATGTTTTTGGTACAACTGTACTTGTATCTATGAGCAATGCCCATGAACTGACTGCAAACGGCACCATTTTACAACTGGTACAGCCACAAACTGATGACGTCAAAGATGTGCGTACTTATGGAAATGAGGTCAAAGGTTACGTTCTGAAAGGGGCGATAAATTATTTTTGGGGTAAGAGTTAGGAATGGGGGCTTGGAAACTTAGGGGGAAATGATTGAAAAGAAGGGTCCCAATTTTCACTATTGCTGTCTATGCTCTCTCTAATTCTACTACTATCTCAACTCTATCCATGTCTATGTTTATATCTTCTTCAGCCATCTATACACCTATGTGGAAGAAACAGTTGATTGGCGAGAGAGAGAGAAAGCATTAATTATAAAGTTAGTATATTTTTATAACACCTTATGCTACCGCCGGGACTCGAACCCAGGACCTTCAGCATGTGAACCACTACCTATAAC
>LD357003.1:0-18893 GCA_001465055.1 Ptychodera flava
CGAAATATCATTAGCACTTTAACACAAGTGAGCCATGTGACAGTAAAACGTTTAATGGCCTAGACGAAACTTGTCACATTGATATAGTAATGGGTTTGTTAACCTTATATTAAAATTCATTTGGTATTACATATTTGAAATGGTTCATAATCAGTGTAATTTCCGGTCAACTATTTCGGGAGATAGAGGGCGTGCTCGTCGAATCGCTTGTCATTGAGAAAGTCACAAAAACAAACTTCACCTGTTATGATTGTGGCGTATGATGTAGTACACTTGTGGAAGGGGTTGCCACAATTACGGTTTAGAATGAAAATGGTTTTTGGATGCTTTGATTTACCTTTAAATCCATAAACCTCGACTTCACAAAGTGTCAGGTAGTTAGATAATCCTTCAAGCTGCACACTCACAAAGCGACCAGCACATCCGTCGCAATCAACAACTATAGGGTTCGTAAGTACCCGTTGCAACGTGAGTGCAGCGTCACACATCCTGTTTTGTCTGATATTCCCTTTATTGCCGATACGCACAACAGCGCCCTCTAGCCGTTCAGCTGAAATTGAATTAATAAAGGTCATGTAAAACCTTGATCGTTTGAAGATTCCGTCAATCAGTTTGATAGGCTTCAACTGAATTATTGTCAAGCATCTTCTGTTTTAAAGGCTTCAGACTTTGAGAAACTGTCAATGAAAAGCAAGTAATTGATTGTCTTTACCAAGGGATATCCAATACTACAAAGCAAAGCTTTGTATCATTACTCTTTTTGCCTAATAGTCAATTAAAGATCAATGGTGAATATATGATACTGGAATGCAACTTATTCGCCATCTTCACAAGCTCCATACTTGAATAGTTTTTATTCAAAAATTAAAATAAATGAATAAAACTTAGGATAACAGTTATCCTGTGATCGAGAAATTATTTTTAGTGTTTTAGCAATTTTATTAATGCAATTTGTAACCTTACTTCCCAGTCCATCAGTATATTTTTAATTGAGCTGTAATACTGCATCGTTACCTACATGTTTACAAAATTATAAAGTCCATATTATGTTTCAACAAATTTGTTTAAAGGTAATAATAGTCCTGAATTTGAAAGATTTATTAAATTTTTGCTACAGCTTTCCCCACGGAACTTGTAAATCATTCCCTGCCGAAATCAGGAAAACAATCTAGAGTCAGCGTGCAAAGTCTAAACAAATCAGTCAGCATTTACATACGCTTGGCATTCCAAGTATCCGAGACGCTTTCTCCCTTAACAGAACTCTTTATACAATGTGTCAGTTCATGACAACACAAATTAATAATCACCGAGCGAAGCGAGGTGATTATTTCACCCAAATATGCTAAAATTCACCCCAGGCGTATTCACCCCAGGCGTCTTATGTCCGCAACCACGGTACCAAATACTCTAGGGCACCGTTTATAACCTCATTATAATATGCTGATGTTAAATACAAGTGGTCAATGTCGTTAGTTAGGACCGAAGTTGGAACGAGAGTTCGGGAGCACCCAGCCTAGCTTTAACACAAACTCTGAAAAGAACGTTTCAGAACGCGAGTGCACAGTTGATTCCATACAATACGGTAACGCAACGTATCGATATCACGATTACACATCGAACTTGAAGAATTTTACTTGCAAAAACGCTTCTAAAAAGTATGTTGTTGTTACATGGCGGTCGCTGCTAATATAAACTCTTCATTTGTGGGTTCATCGAGCTGCACCAGACTAAAACTTAAAGGTATACTGTCACCTGTTCCAATTTTGCCACAGTTACCATGGAAAGAGAAAATCTAACCGATCACAGATTTTAAGTGGGTGGCCGCTTTTTAAAAACAGCGCCCTCACATGGGCATTTTCAATACCAAGGACCGCCCCTTTGACCATATATGGGCATATTTAGATTATAGGTGACTGTAAAGTTTTAACACTCAAAAGTAATCTCAAGCGGTAGACTCGGTATGGCTCGTTAAGTTCGAAATTCGCGCGAGCTGAAAAACGTTACGCAGCTATATGTCTTCTTGTTAAGAATATAATCCCTGCTCCAGCCAATCAGTGAAAATTGAAGTTATTGCTTTGAATCAGAGGATAGATGTTTTCATGTATGTGACGTGCAGTTGACCTACCACAGCAACTTTCTCTATTGATGATGACGACTCGAGATACCTGGTATATTTCCCCAAGGTTCACTTTCCACCAAGCATCATTCTCCAACTCAGTGTGAGCGCATAACATACCAGTGTTCTTCACGCCATCAACGGCTAGAAAGGGGTTTTGATAATGCAGTGCGATGCTGCTTTGAGAGGCCTCTCTACTGAAAGCAAGATTCTCACCCTCTGGCAAACGAATAATATACACAAAATGATATCAGAATCAGGTGAAAAGGTGTGAAACGTATAAAGGGACATTTCGTAAAGAAAAGTGCAACTACTGTACGTTGATAAGTTCATCTTCTGTTGAAACTATTCTCTTTTAGTTTCTGTATAATAAATAACGAGTAAATGGGTACTACCACAGTATGCCATATGCTCTAATCATAAATACATCCTCAATTCAAATTTTTAGGACAAACTATTTGTTTTCATCTTGATAATATATCGATGCGTTGTTGAAAATTTTACAGATCCACCACTAATTTGTTTATGTTTAAGTCATCTTCCTGAAGGGAAGCTGTTAGTCAAAAACGTATTGAAATAAAGCCCTACTACAAACTTAATGTTCATTGCTAACAAAAATTGGTGTCCCTACTTTGCATTTCTAAGTGTGGATTTCTTTTAAACAAGAGATTTGTGGCTAAGGCGTACAGATGAATTATTTCGGAATGATCGATTGCCGGCAATCATTATTGTCGAAGTAAATGAATGATGGCAGACACAATGTCAGACTCTGGCGATAGCTTACATACCTGTCGGTGTTCCTTCCCCGCAACAAAACAACGCCATGACGATAATGAATTGTGTTTTCATTGATGAACGCTAGGAACGGACCTTGTTGGGAAAACGACAATAAATTAGTGTTGCGGGGAATGTATGCTAGAGATATATATTCTAATTTATGAAAAATTCGATGGCACTTTTTATTTGAGGGATTTCGAGTAAATTTCCCCTTTAACATGCTATATCTCTAGTTTGACGTTGTAATAGGTTTGTTTAACACTCTACACAAATAAAGATGTTGTTTGTAATTGTATCGAGCTCGTGATGCATGCTTGAATGATGTTTTTCAAAAGGACTTTACGGAGTTGATCTTTAGATGACGAATTGTGATCGATGTCCGACATGATGTTTCTAAAGTCGGCAAATGCCAGTTCCATTTTTGTTTCGAAAGAAAAAAGTTCAATTTTCGTTTCGATTGTGGATAGCAAACGTGGCATCGTCATTCATATTTCCACGGTCCCTCTGAGGGACTGTGATATTTTGTAATGGTCTACGGTCTCCAAGTTAACGTCCCTTCACTTGCCAGTTATAAAACAACACAAACATTTCAAACAAATGCTTTCCTACCTGGTCCTCTGCAAAGTAGAAGATGCCAGTATTCCTGCAGTTGCCAGTAATTTAATTTCCTCCTCTGCAGAGTATAATGTGTACGACAAAACCGACCGATTAAGTCGTTTTAAATTTTCCGTGAACGGGCAAACAGTTTTGTTTGCTAGGCAACAGAGCGTGCGTAAATATAAAGAGCAGCGATGATCAATAGAGATCAGCAAGATGTGAAAAGCCTTTCAACAGCCGCAAATGGTATCCTGGAGAAAAGGGAGGGACATAGCATCAAGACTGACAAACACCCACACGAGGAAACAATCCCCGGGACAAATACAAGATCAGCAACGTATGCAGCAAGAAGTGCGTCATCTGCCAATATATGGAAGTAACCAGCACAATCAAAGGATAATACAACTCTTGATACACTATAAGTAACTACATCAACTCAAATGTGCCAACCTTGTGTACATAATCATAAAATTAATGTGGTTTGTGTGAATTCAACTGGGCTTCTCGTATCGATTTGCTTAACCTTCACATTGATAGCAACAACTGTGATTAAGAATACTGCATTAAAACCGATTCCTCTGACTCAGATTTGAACGGCTGCATTTCACTCCTGAAAGGTAATGTTAACTTTACAACATGCATCGTTTTGGATGGTTCCATTGTTCATGATGGTCAAAGCAAATCAAAGCAAGCGTTATAGCTTTACATACACAATGGAGTTCCTTTCACCAAAAAACGTCAAGGCGATAATAAAATTCATTGAGGAACTCTTAGAATCTATCTCCGCAAAGTTCTACATTTTACACAGATCGAACGTTATATGTCCATAAAATAATGGTAAAGTGTTGCATTATAAACGGCTAACATCGCTAATTCCTTGAAGTGTAAACTCGAATAATTATAAAATGATTCAACAATAATGCGAAGTTGTAGGGTATAGGCTCCAAATCCAAGCTCAACCTAAAATAAAAGTATAGTTTAGGGGCCATAAAAAATAAACCAAAAAAAAACCGCCAAACAAAAACAACAAAAACAAAACACTAGTCCTCACAAACCACCTTCCGGGAGTATTAAAAAGTGGTTGGTAGCGGTTTGTTTTGAACCAGCTGGTAAAGACAGCAACGAGGGACAAACCGACTTCGGGAAGAGTCGGGCATTATTTACTGGGTGTTTGTGGACGAATGTCTAATGCTAAATCTTGGTTTTACGAATTATAGCGTGAATTTTGGACGAGTTTGCCAGACTGTGTTTTGGACGCGACGGTTGGCCAGACCGAACCAATTTCGGAATGCCTTGATTAGCAGTGGTGACAACTTTCTGGTTACATTTGAAAGCGCCTTTGAAATAGCCAGGCATGAGCACAGGGGATATCCGTTACAAATAGTATGATAATAATAAAAAGGCAATACCTGATCAGAGGCAAATATACCACAAAGTGGTGAAGAAAAGGCAGACCTGACTTTTGCAAGTATTCAATTCATCACATCGTTCACTCTCTCACACAAACAAAGGGAGATCAAATGATTGAAGGAATCCTGAAGACCCTACGGCACTGAATAAAGGACAGATGCCTGAATCAGGACGAGAAGATGGCATGTCTTCCATCGAAAGGCTTGTGCTGTTTTGTAAAGGTAACGTAACTTTTACTTCCATGTGCAACAAAGTTTCATTCTAGCATTTACCGGATTTTTTAGAGGGTTATAGACCCAGTTACATTTAATTTATTAAACTCTCTATAAACAGCTTTAGCCGGCGTCAAGAAAGCTATCTGAGACAAAGTTGTCCAACAATCTGTTTCTCGGTTCACGAAATGGTATTCCTCAGCAAGCATCTTTTAAACTTTTCAGTTTGCCACATCCGAAGAGAGTAAACTTGAGGAAAGAGAATGTTTTCAGTGAATAGCCAGTCACTTTTCACTTCTATTTGTTTTTGTGCAGAAAGCTGAGGTAGCAACATTATTATTAAATTATCAAATATATCGTAATCGGCTGCGCGATTTCTTCGATACATCCTGACACCCTCTTTATGGCTTCAATCAATTGACGACATGAGCTTCGTTGCATACATGGGTCACTTAATACGGCCGCCTCGGGGCTACAGTTTTTATACCGGGACTGCAAAATTAAAAAATAAACGTAGCGACATTTTTTAAACCTATTAAAACGTTTTGCAATGTAAGTTTACCCTTGCAGAGATAACAATCTTGTCATATTCAAAATACCTCTGTCCAGGTCCTAAATGTTAAGGATATTTGGAGTATTTGTGAACAAATGAACCTTGAAATTTGAATTAAAAACATCACACATTAAGTTGGGCGGATCTTAATTTTCAAAATTTGAAAATGGACTATCTCAACAACTGAAAAGTGAAATGATATGACTTGCACAAATCACTTTAAGTTGTATACCAAAGCAGTGAATGAAACCCTATAGGGTTATCATGGCGGCCTTGTTGTTCAGGTTCACTTGTATAGATTGATTTCAATCGGATGGGTTTTAATGCCTTGTGTTGCCAGACTAGTCAATACATTTCTTAGGTGTGCAATGTATAACATTATTGACGACTGAAGGTCAGTTCAGACAAGAATTTTTTGTCAACAGCAGTATTGATATTTGACATAAGTAATTAAACCGGCAAGGGCAACACAATTACATTTTTATTAAATGAGTATCTTATACTGATTTCTGACAACAAAAGTAATGGAAATGTTATCAGAAGTTAACGCTTTATTCCCTGAAAATAGTAAAGACATTATTATTGAAAATTTCTCTCAAGACTTGTTGACCCTTCAGCTCGATATTCACCGAGCCAGTATATTAATCTATGTAATGCATGGAACATCATTTCTGGTAGGCAGTCATACCTTAATCATCTTAAGCATGACAATAATTTGCTACATGCGCAAATCCCATGTGTACAATCCAATACAAATATACCAAATATGATCTAAAGATAAAAACCATCAGTGGCATTTTCTGAGGCTATCCAAGCTTGAAATTTGTCACGTGTGGTATAGCTAATGTGATATTTATGATTTGAAAACCCTCTGTTGTCAGGGTGATTAACCATTTCTGAATGTTGTGAAAGCGCGGCACTTGAGTGCCAATTCGTCTTTTTTTAATCCAAAAGGTGCAAACATTAACTGACTGCAAAATGTGCTCAGGAACGGTTGTCGCAACCTAATGAAAATGATATAAATTTTTGACCATAGGCAAGCATGGATTGTGAAGTTGGATGACGAAAAGTAAATAACGAGACTGGTTTTAGAGCACATTATGCATACGGCACACAGACAAGTGTTAATAAATTTTTTAGTGTCATTTTGACTTATTTTGCACCAAGCAATCTCAAATTGCAGTAATTTATCCTTATTACTGACCGATACACGCAGATGCGTACATATTGCAGTCACCAAACTACATAATCTAATTGCTTCTAACAAAAGGGGTGCACTTCCATTTCATCAATCAATTTTAGATGAAATTGAGAATCTACAAACACTTATAGCAGTCACGTAAATTTAACTCAGATTTCTTTATTCAAATGTTTCGCGATAACTCCGACATCGCCGCATTTTGATTCGACCAGGATCATGAATTGAACTGTCAACTTGGTCCGTGGCTAATGGCGGCCTAGTAAAATTCTAATATTTCCTGACGAATTCGGTTTTAGGGGTAATCTCAATTTTTTGTTTGGTTTTTATTCAAATATTTCTTTCTTGTACTCACTATTAAGAATTTACTACCATTTTCGAATTTGCTTCTGAATTATCGGTAACGAATTTCAAAATTCGTTTTTGAAAATTCACAAACCAAAAATCGAGATAGCAGAACCGATCGAGCAATTTTAACTTTTATTTAGATGCTAGGGAGTCTCTCGATAAAATGTCACATTCGGGCATCTACTACCGTACAGTGTAGCTAAGATTAATAGAAAACATTACAAATGCTATAGGGTCTAGCTGTCGAACTGTCATGGCGACACGTTTCCTGGTCGTGTCTCTTGCATACCTAATTTTCACACACGTTGCTTCTTGTAACGTTTCAACGTTTTGTCGCAAAGGAAAGGTTTGCAGTCGACTACAGCGTAGTCCTGGGTCTAGCCGTCGTGTATAGGCATTCACCCATACTCCTGGAGTATGGCAAAAGCCAAGGAGTATGGGCCAAGACCAAAAAATGACTGTCTCGCCGTCGTCTTTTGGCCTTCGTCGCCGTTGTCTTTTTGTCTTCTCTGTGACCGGTGTCTATGAGCTGTAAAATATGGCTAAATAGGCACTTGTCAGGTATGTCAACTGGTCCCATTGAAGCAATAAACAAGGACAGATATTTGCGATCACTCAGGGTTATCTATTTTACATTTGATTTTGCATTCCGTTTGGTTTCTGAATTATTGACAGATTATTTCCATACCTTCTTAACTTATACAATCGACCTCGCCTATCAGGTGTGTGCCCTAAACCTCTTATTTGAACAATGCTACCGACGCCAGTGAAGGAAACTGCAACACGATCCAATGCAGATGACGACTGCACCAGAATCACGGACGCTTAAACTTTTTCTCACACAATACCTTCTCTCGTCAATACCTTCTCTCGTCACCAGGAGCAAACTTAATCGAATATATATTTTTGTCAACAAAGACCAGAAACGGGTACAGTTTGCTATTGTTATTGCTTTCTAGTAATTGTGCTCTATTTGCTGTTGCCTGGAGCGGGGGCGGCGATCGCTCAGCCGGAGAATGACGAGAGAAGGAATTGAGTTCATTTTTGACCCCTTCACCTCAGCCTAAGTCAGAAAGGAGTTGTTGATTAAGCTTTGAATGGGACTACTGTGAGTTGCTCTATTTGTTGCTTAAAATAATCACGAAGGTAATGCTCCAGTTTGTTCTATGAGAAACAAAATACGTGTAAAGGAATCCCAATCATAATCTCGAATATCGCCAAAGGCACTGAGTATATGATTAATGCATCAATCGCAGGAAATTGATCAACTTTGATACGCTCTTTGACGAATGATTTGATGTTTAATTTGACCAGTGCTTGAGAATTCTATTGCAATGGATTTGGACAGGGTTAGCGCATTTTTTATTCAAATCATCATCAAAGAGACGAAAGTTCAAGGTCCAATTACATGATGAGGCAGGCATATGCCAATACCCAATTGGGCAATGAGAACTTAAGTGTCTTCCCCAAAGCCGCAACACTGTAATGGAGTCACGAACTCACATACTCCGACAGTTAGGCCATTACTCTGGATTAACTGGGCCACTAACTCACAATAGTCTGATAGTGAGACAGGTAATCTAACAACTACCCTACTGTGCCTCTCTGAATTATCAGCGAAGAAAAACAAAATGTTAAAATTGGAAATTTAACTACGACAAAAACAAAGAAACTGTCTTTATCACATCGTGTTGAATCTAAAAACAGTCTGAGATCAGAATATGCAGGGTCAATGTTTTTCCTCTTAAATTTCCGAGCTTTGCATCCTGTAAATAAAGTAAAATTTTTGCACCACAAGGCACATCATACATAAAACGATTGGAACCAATTTGGGATCATTGGATTTTCATATTTTTCAAATTTTTCAAAAGTATAAGGTGCCCTATAGCTGAATGTTGCAATATAACAAATTACACATAAAAACAAGTGTATAATGTAAAAGGAAAAACAGATAAGCTTGCATTTGCAGATTAAACAGACATTCATTCACAATCCAATTATGCAGAATTAGTTCCAATCGTGTTACATGAAATTTTTCAGCTAAGTGATGTTATAGGGTGTGTTGCAAAGAGCAGGAAAGGAGCATATCAATATCCTAGGATATCTAGGCTCATTATATTGTTTTTGGCTATCACACAAGTGTTTTTTGGTAATAAAGAATTCATGCATGCATGTTGTGACACTGGGGTAGAACGATTATGTAACTCTATACATACATACATACATACATACATACATACATACATACATACATACATACATACATACATACATACATACATACATACATACGTACGTACATACATCCATGCGCACACATAACGCACACACATACACACAGAGGGACAGACACACACACGCTCGCATACACGCACGCACGCGCTCACAAACATACATAGATACATACATAGATACATACATAGATACATACATAGATACATACATAGATACATACATACATACATACATACATACATACATACATACGTATATACATACATATACATATTACATACATATTACATGCAAACATACATATTAACTAACTTGATTGTAACGTATTCCTCAACTTTTCTAAATTTCCCCGATATTTTACATTGATGTACAAGTGTACACTTGCCTTCTTGTGAGTTTTTGTGCCATATGTGTTTATCAAAAGCCCGACAACGAGTTCTTTTAAAGCGATTTTGGGGTGTTTGACACGTCGGTTCTACAGTTTCGACCAAGACACTAGGCTATACTCGTGAAAATAGTTGTGACATTGCAGTTGGTGCAGAGTGTCAAGTCTGCATTGGACTTTTGTCTATCAATCCTTCATTTTGAGGTGTCCTTTATAATCTGATCAGTCTCTCACACGCCCGCTGCCTGTGAGATTAAGTCAGCATTCACATCTTGGAGGGCTGATAATTCAATTGGAACTTTTGCCTCTTCGTTTTTTAAATCAGTCGAAGTACATCTTGCGTCCTTTATCACGCTTGTTATGCAGCGACAGTTGGGATACGGCTAGTCTGGGTTTCCTCATCGGTGGCTTTAACGCATATCAATGCTTAACGTACAACGACCATAGGACACGGTTGTCCAAAAGACCATGACATCTCTACATTTGATTTCCATCGGGTTGGTTGAAGTGCCTTGTGTTCCCAAACTAGATAATACATCCCTTATGTGAGCAATAAATATCATTATTGACAACTTAATGTCAGTTAATACTGTCGACAGAAGTATTGCATATTTGATACAATGACTTGCACCGCAAAGGCTATCACGATGTATTTAGATACATTTTTAGTAAATGAGTATCTTTTACTGGTTTCTGACAACAAAAGTATGGAACATATTATCAATACTTGACGCTATCATTCATTTAATATGATAAAGAAATCATCATAAGAAGTCACACGACAGTTCTTATTGAAAATTTCTCTGGAGACTTGTTCACCATTTCGCTCGATATTCATTGAACCAGTGTATTATAACGTGATGCATGAAACAATGCTTCTGGAAGGCAGTCCAACCTTAATCATCTTAAGAATGAGAACAATTTATTTGAAACACAAATCCCATGTGAACAGTCCAGTACAAATATACCAAATATGATTCTAAAAATAAAAACCATCAGTGTGGCATTTTCTGGGGGTAACCAAGCTTGAAATTACTAATGTGATATTTATGATTTGAAAACTCTGTTGTCAGGGTGATTAACCAGCTCTGAGTGTTGTGATATCAAGCGCGCCACTTAAGTGCGTTTCCCTAGTAAAAATGGTGCAAACAGTGGCTGACTGTACAATGTGCTCAGGAAAAGGTTGTCGCAGCTTGATGAAATATGATATCAACTATTGGCCATAGTCAAGAGCAAATTAAGAATATAACAACATTGATTATGAAGTTCAATGAAATAAGTAAATGACAAAACTGGTACATGTCTTTCCTGTGGGTTATTTTCTCACGGCACCCTATTTACCAGTTGATTATGAATGTCTCTGGATAAACCTAGAGCTAATAAGGTTTTATAGCAGATAGGTTACTCACTTATAATTTTAAACAAAATTTTGACTTATTTTTGCCCTCTCAAAACTAAAATTACAGTTGTATTTATTACTGACTAATACCAGCAGATTAACATATATTGCTGTCAGTCACCATTCTACACAATTGAATTGTCACTAACCCGAGGGTGCATTTTCAACTCATTATTCAATTTTAAATGCATCCAGAATGTAATAACACGTATGCCATCTTAAATTAACTCAGATTTCTTTATCCAAATGTTTCGTGATGACGCCATCATCGTCGCATTTTGTTTCGACCAGTCCTTTAAAAGAAGACATGGACACTTTTTGCACGGTTTTCTGTAGTTCTTTGCCATCTTAAATACCAATACTGCACTGTTTGATTTTTAATTTTGCATTCATGTCACATGCTGCAACCAGAATAGCAAAGTTCTCTTTTTTATTTGTTTTTCTTATCATCTGACAATTTTGGACAAAGCAGGGACTGAAAAACTCATCTGATGGAATAAACTTGCCAAACGTAATAGCGATTGTACCATATCCAAAATGAACTATGAATGATTCAGAGAGTTCAACTTACAAGGGTGGCCAAACATGGGGTGTCTATGAGCTGTAAAGTTATGACCTATTGAAGCAATAAACAAAGGAAGATATTTTCGACCACTCATCAGTTCAGCAGATATTTTTGACAGCCTTGCATAATTTTGGAGATCAGGACGTCTTTGCAAACATTTAATTGATGTGTTTTTTCCTGAGCCCCCTAAACGTTTGTAGTAATTTGTGGTATTTTTGTCGTGCCGTTTCGTCTCCATATCGGCTGTGCTATGGCTTGCATACTTTTGGCACACATCAGGGGCATAGAACATCCATTTCAAACATGTCCTTATTACTAAAATGCGTCGGCCTTGTACCAGGATCAAGGCTGTGGCCTGGCAAAAATTCAGGATATGCCTACAATAGCGTTGATCGCGATTTCGGGTTGTTACTATAGCTGCACGCGCGCATTCGGCCGAAGTTTCTTGTTGCATGAATGACTCACGCTTGTGGTAGCTTTAGTCTGAGCCATAAATCATTGTGGCTTTTACTTTCGTCGTTGTCTCGGAAAATGTTGACAATCCGACGTATAGGCCCTACATTTATTTTTGCATGTTAATGAAAAAAAAATGACGTAATTTGCGATCAACGTTTTTTATTGTCAATTAATTCCTTCAATTTATTGTTTCGATATTTATGTGCCCACAGGCTTGAAGCAAGTACTAGTCCATGTCTTCTGTTCAATTGAAACTTCACAAAATTGTATCGCCCAAAGTTAAAGCTAATCAATCTGTCGCACTGAATGCGCATGGTCCTCCCTATCCTGCGATAGGCCTGTCAATGTCGTGACGTGATGTAAAATTCTAGTTTAGAAATTAACCAGTGACTGATGATGAAAATGGCTTGAAAACAGGCCGATTAATTGCAAGTGCTGGAATGATTTAAACTTAAACCATGCCCACAAAGTTGCCATTTATGGTTGGCTTAAAGATGAGCCAATAAATTTGTCGGTATATAAACAAACCAATAATGCCAGTGGCTCAAATTTAACGGGCTTAAAAAGAAGCCATTCGGCTTAAATTTATTCCATGACGGGCTTGATAATAAGCCACCAATGTATTGGTATGAATACATGCCATTCATACTCTGGTGGCGTGACTTCAAACCATAAAAATCTTAGTGAATTTCAGGCAAACCGAAATGTTTAAACATATACACACTAGTTCACCCGCAAGCAACCTAAAAACCAAGTGATTATATTTTAAGCCAGAAGAATTTGCAGTGTACCTACCTGTCGCTCTGAAGAGTATAAGGTGCAAGTATTCCTGTACTTGCCTATAATTCCTACAGTTTCCAGTAATTGAACGACACAAATGTTACAAACAAATGCTCTCCTACCTATTGCTCTGAAGAGTATAAGGTGCCAGTATTGATGCAGTTGCGAGTAATTGAACGACACAAACAATACAAACAATTACTTTCCTACTTGTTCCTCTGCAGAGTATAAGGTGCAAAACAAGGCCGATTAAGACAATAAAGTTTACCGTGAACGGGGAAAAATTGTTTGCTAGGTAAAAGAGCGTTCGCGCAAATAAGGAATATCACATGCGATAACGAGGTTCGTAAACGAGGCGGTACGTTGAACTGCAGCTGACGTCTTTTTTGAGTTTGTGTTTCTTCTTGAATATCTTCCTTATTAGGCTGCGTTCACAAAAAATGGTTAGGGGGTATAGGAATTCAGGGGGGATTTGAAAATTTTTAGGGTAGTAGAGGGGGACTTGAAAATTTTGCTCTACTTGTAGGGGGACTTGAAAATGTTTTTGGTTCTCTTTTATATTTTACATTTTCCAATTCCAAGTTTTTGTAGGTATTTCAATGAAAAATGAATACCATTTTTATGTCATCTAATTGTTGTAATGTTAGTAATAATTTAAAAACTCTGGAAAAAATTTTGCCGTATTTCATTACTTTTATCTCGAAAAAATCTAAACATGTGATTTGTTGTAAAAAAACAAACTCGAGCCTAGTAACAGGGCAGAAGCTGCAACTGTTGATGATTTTTGCAATATTTCTATACAATATATCGACTACAGTTTCTTGCTGTCTCCCTACAGCATGCTCAAATACACAATATTGAGTTTGTCGACAATTCCTGTATATATAAGTATGACTTAGGTTATAATTTAATTAGAGTCCAGACTGACAGTCAGTTGTCAGTGGTACAAATGCATGGTACACATACACAGGCTGTGATAACAAGCTGAATACTAGACAGTTCAACATGCTGTAGGGGGTAGAACAAGAACATAGTTGTATAAACTGAAAAGAAGTATTGCCAAAATTATCAAAGTTAATACAGCCACTCTCTCCCGAGTGGAGGGACTTTGTCCAAAATATTTCGTAGAGACTAAGTTCTTCTCCTTCATTTTGTCCACTGAAATCAATGATCTCGAACTCTTCGCTGTAAAGATAGGAATTCAGTACATCTTTCCATGACAAAAGAATAATTAATCTGTAATTTTTAATTTTGTGTTTTTTTCCGATGATGTACAGTGGCGCACTACCCAACGTACCCCAAATCCTCGCCAGCACTTAACACATCCTCCATGAATCAGAGAGATGTAAAGCAACTTTTTCGTGGCTGCTAATGGTCTCCTGGAGAAAAGGGAGGGACATAGCATGTACGTCCCTTTCACCACAATGAAAACATGGAGGCTCAACGTCAGGGATATATTGTCTTTAATGCGCATCGACCATCTAACACAATACGTCATGATACAGTACGATACGATTAACTGAAAAATACACAAAATAAAAATCACTAAGTATGTGTACCTGACTGTTATACCAATATCATAGAAATACCCATAAAAAGTAGCCACTACAACCACCACACAGGGTGGTCCTCTGGAAGTACATCATATCGAAATAAATCAAAACTTCACTTTACTTCTCTACTTTCTACACTAGTATGACATCATCCCTATAGCTTACTGTCTATGGCTTTCTTTGCATTGAAAATAATAAAATACGTTAAATCTGGTGCTTTCATAATGCGTTCTTACTGGGTCTACTCGTCCTCTCCACTGATTAAGCATGACCCTGTTTAACTTGTAAAATATAGCGTCTTCAGACTATACTATGAAACAGAGGGTGGTATATGTATAAACAAAATGACGTAAGAATAAACTAATTCTCAACGAAACAATTTCCCAACACCGCTTATCAAAGGGACCAACATCAATACTCTGCCAAAGTATCTTGACCGTCTTATACGCACTGGGAAAGTAAAATAATCAAAAGTGGCTTATAAATCAAATGCACACAAGTAGTGGCAAGGCATTTACATACGGCAAATATACCAATTTTCAGCATGTGAAACATTCAAGCAGAGCTTGGGTAATACATACACAGTAACAAATTTGCCGCACAAACTTGTACTAAAATGCCTAATGGATTGCACAACGCGAAACCCAATTCAAATACGTAATTTTGAATGTCTTTTAGCGTAGAATGTAAACACATAAATCATCCGTGAAAGTGTCATGAGCTGACTGGAGCTAGTCACATGGCCGGACCCAATCCGGGGACCCAATACACAGAAAAATCGCCCAGAATTACTCAGTATCATCAGATGTACTCTCAAAAACACATCGTGGTAAACACCGTCGAATATTAGACTACTACATACCATTCCTGTATCTTGAAACCTTTAACTTGATGCATCAAACCATCAAGTTTACAAGTCGAAGAAACAAACCTGTTTCACTTCATAAAAACAAAGGAAGCATGGCGCGCTGACCAGAGGTCAAAGGTCAGCACAAACAAAAGAGCATCGAAAGTTATAGAGAAAAGAGGGCGCTATACTGCAAAACTTTACTTAGAAATTTGGCCTCAACAGTGACCATGTATCGTCTCTATTTCGGAAGTAACTCGTTTGTAATTAAATACGGCTGACTGAAAAGTTTATTTAATGTACAGCTTATTATTTTTGGCATAACCGTCCGATTTGTGACGTCAGCACTAGAAATGAAAAATTGACAAATAAAACTCCCGGTTCTACACCAAATGTCGATATTCGATTTATTCCAAGCATATTGTAAAGCGATGGTCTTTGTATCTTCTCACTTATTTCATGCGAACAATGCATAGGTGCTGGATTTCAAACCAATATGCGTTTAGTTCTGCAATATCATCATCAAATATAAGCTGGCAGCGTAATGCACGGCGTTACATGTAAAATGCGATGTTTTATATGCCAACTCTAAAACGACAATCAAAGAAAGGAATATGACGATATTATTGCTTCTTCGATTTCGACATTAAAATTCGGTTGGCCGGAAATAGAAATGAAATTGGCTTCTCAACACAGCTGTCATGTGTACTATCAGCAATATTATTGTTGGCCATAAATTCTAGTCCTCACTTTAATCAATTTTTTCAGCATAGCAATGGCCATTAGTCATAGACAGGCTATGTTGAAATTCTTAATGCTGGGCATGTGTTCATACTCTAGGGTCAGAATGGGAATGTTGTGTTGATACTCAGAACAAAAGGACTGAAACAGTCGGAGTTAGTGTGCCTTTAATTCAATAGTATTACCTATCAGCCTAAGGAATGTATATAAGGTATGTAAAGCCTCGTTTCCAAGTATTGAATTTTGCATTTTGCATTTTGCATTTTGCATTTTGAATTTTGCATTTTGAATTTTGCATTTTGCATTTTGAATTTTGCATTTTGCATTTTGAATTTTGCATTTTGCATTTTGCATCTTGAATTTTGAATTTTGCATTTTGCATTTTTGCATTTTGAAATTTGCATTTTGCATTTTGCATTTTTGCATTTTGAATTTTGCAGTGCAAAATTCAAAATTCATTACTTGGAAACGATGACTTATATACTTAATACATACTTTATACTTATATGTAATACAATTGAATTAAAGGCCCAGTAACTCCGACTGCTTTTAGTAGTTTTGTTCTGTGTATCACCAAAACATTTACATTCTGACCCTATAGTATGAACACGTGTCCAGAATTAAGTGTATCGTGGAAAGACGCTTGTGCTTTAATAGGGTATAAACATAGTCTATTTTAACTTTTGTGGTCTATACTGAGACCAAAAACACAAGAAATACGATATTCGACTAGGCATGGCGTGTAAACAGCCTCTTCATTACATGTTATAAACAAATAAAAAAGATATCGAGCTGAACTATTTCGTATTCTTTGGTTTTTGGAAAAGAGATGGGAATTGAATGCGCTATTAAATTTATTTTCGAACTCTAGGCATTATTATTTTTCATGAATTTTGCTGCATTCATCATTAGAGTTGACGTTTAATTGTCGACCACTCACGATTTAGCAGAAATTAGAAGAATGCAGGCAGTGTAAATTACTTGCTATATAACATTACTTGTTTAAAGCTCCCTAAGCAAAATCTTTTGGCTGTTTTTTCAGAAATTTTGTTTTGTTGTTTCCACTTCACTTTCTGCATTGAATCCCTAAACTGTAATTTAATGCCAAGTATTTAGCATATCAACATAACCTATATGAGTATAATCTCCATTGTTATTGTTGAAAATTGTATTCAAGTCCGGATTAGAATTCATTTGTAAACAATAAACAATGATCACTACACACATACAAGCTGTATCGACAAAAAGGATACTCGAAATTTCAGCATGATAAAGGATTGGTGTCAGACACGGTAGTTGATATACAGGAGCAGAGTACGGAAAAAAGTGCCACAAGTTACAGCTTATGTCCCTTTAATAACAAGCTCTATGAAACCTTAGTTCCCTGAATATTAGGTTTACATATACAATATTAGGTCAACATGGTCAAATGTAAAAATACCACTATTTTTCTGTTATGCTTACGATGGCTTGTCGTATCCCTATCACTTGTATTCCGAAAAGACCGTAATATTGACTAAAAGGAAGTATTTTACCCTGTATAGGCAACCCATAAAAAACTGTCCGTTTGTTGTCATATCATCAGAAAATCAACCATGCCGCTGTAATTATGTGGTCGCCAGATTGATACTTTTCACGGCCCAGATCACAAACAAATGCTTTAGATCGAAACTATGAAATAAGAAAGCAATCTTTGATGAAGAACTCAAAATAGTTATGAAAATATAGCCATCATAAATATCCGACCAAGATGGCGTCTGTCAAGCCTCGTTTCCAAGTATTGAATTTTACATTTTGCATTTTGAATTTTGCATTTTGCATTGGAAGAACTCTCTCGGCCATCGTACATAAGCAACGCGTTCAATAGCTGGGAAAACCAGACCTGTACTGCCAAATTTCGAATTGGTTTGTATGAAGTAGAAGAGACACAAGAAAAACTGTTGCTAATTATTATAGTTTTTAAACATTCACTGACTTGAACCAAGTCTAAGGATCGATAAACGTCAATCGAAATAATGCGTTGCCCTAGTCTTGAAACATTCAACTGCATATCAAACATCGTTCGTTTTGCCGTCGTGTCTTTACCTTCACTCAGCTATGCAAAATCGAACAATAAGGTATTACTTGTCAAAAAATATATTTTTAACTATAACCCAAACGGGATTCGAACCCCCACACAACATCGCTTAGCTGCTAGGCCTCACACAAAACCAGTCGGCTACCATTTCCAACCCAAAAGAGTTGGTCACAGCAACCGACTTAGATGTTACAATCCTGTGCGCGACCTAGCAACACAGTGTGCATGGAGCAGACGACACACAGACACAGTACAAACACACATATAGTAATCGGAAGAAATGTTACATACATCTTGACAAATTGAATGGCTACGAAATATTATGCTAGTTTAAATAATTTTAGGTGTCGAAAACAAATGATTTTAAAATCATACAAAACTGTGAGTAGAGGCTTTTCTCACGCGAATATATTATTCTACATTGTGTAATAATTATTGCAAGGGTTTGGTCACTTTGATCTGCCCTGTTCCATGTTGAGTGCTCTTTACAAGATATATTTTTTCTGTCCCTTTAAGGGACCGTTCAGTTTTTACGGCCTGGGGGGCCGACAAAATCTTGTCGCCGGTGTTCAAAACAATATAGACCCCCCTGCATTTTTCGTGAAAAAAAGATGACCCCCCCCTTTGTAACACGAAAAAAAATT
>LD357003.1:22311-32401 GCA_001465055.1 Ptychodera flava
CCCCCCCCCCCGGCCGTAAAAACTGAACGATCCCTAAGAAAGAGATTGTGTCACAGTGTGTATGATATAAAACATTCTTTCTCCCTCACCCAAATTCGTGCAAATTAATTTATGTTCATGGAAATACTAAAGCAAATTCAATACTGAGCTCATGACCCATGATGACTTTTAATTACCTTACCACACGTGCACTCGTACACACAGTAACTTTACTCTAAAGATTTCAAAAAAATTTTACGCACGACCTACTTGAAAGCTAAATTAAGGATGGAAGAAGGAAGTACACCGAAGCCATTTCTTACACAAAGAGAAATATAACCATAATATATATCACTGACACAGTCATTTGGTATTTTATCCAAAAATCATTGCATTGAAGATCTTAAAGGAAGATTATGCTATACAAGCGTTCCTCTATTTCTTCGGTTTGAACAATATAAAGGACAACATATTGTGCCTTTCTGTGCTCTTAAAGTTGTTGCTCAATTTAGCCAATCATAGCAAAGTTGACTGTCACTTAATCTTCGGAAGTAAGCCACTGTCTATTTTCCTGCTGCTTTGGTCGTGATGTCTGATACATGTCCTTTGAAAGAAGCGTAGTGTTTGGTATTAGAGGCTGGAGCTTTCTGTAAAGGATTGCTCATAGGTGACACGTCGCTCAAAGTCTCTCAAAGTTGAGAAGAGTGTCTATTCTACCACACCATGAATGGTTTGGCAGCTGCAGGCAGAGAAAGGGAAACCAGGGAGTATATACTTGAAATTCTTGCACAGCGACGTCTTCTTGCTCCTTATTTAACAGTGTAGTATAATGGATTGGACTTGAGTCGGAGAATCTTAGCGGTTTTGTGGTCAACCATTGTCATTTCACGGAGATAAAAGGGATGCAATTTCGAAACATGGATTGCAGCGTTCAATTTACATGTGGCATCTCAAGATATTTGCCCGCAATTTGCTCGACATTTTCATCTGACATTCATTGCCTGCATTTTTAATGCAATGGGGACACTATACTTTATTGATGTATTTCTAACACAAGGCGAACTATAATAATTTCTGAGATGTAAAATGAATTTCTCTGCACGATGTATAAGCTAATGTACATATTACCCTTCGTCATTGATGATGATTTGTATGATGAACAATATTTTATAAAAGCACCAGTCCTGGAATAGTTATGTATATATTAACAAATCTTAAATGAGATATCACCATCAACTGTCGTCGCTAGGCCTATATACATCAATTTTCTATATGCCAAAGAAATTATCAAAAATTTGGGAGGTTCAGGTAAATTGAATGCAGTAAAGATTAGTTCAATTACAATTTCATAGTTCATTGAGATTTAGTAATATCTATTCGAAGAACATATTATAAATAGTGTGATTCTGATTCATAGTCTCTGTTGAAAGTCAAGTGAAATAAGTTCATCATGCAGAAATTGATGTTTGGTGTTAAAAACAACATATTTCCGTACAAGTTTCATACTATATAAATAATGATATCATAAAACGTTACCTTCTAATTTCCGTATTTCGAAAAGTTAAATAATTTTCATCAATCTTCCAAATTTTGCGTGTCAGCTCAGTATTTTATTTCAGCTACATCTTCAAATATTGTTATGACATGGGTACTTTTAAAAGATTACGGCCACATCTGTAAATAAAAAGGCAGCGTCTGTATGACGAGTGTCTGACATGAAGAGCTTAGCTCGCAGGGTCTTACACTTATAGCCGATTCACTGCAGTTGAGAAAAATGCATCACTGGACTGCACGTATGGAGATTTTCTTAATGGGATTTCCTTTACCACCATTGCAGTTCATCACATCGTTCTAAGCTTAACTATAGTAAATGTGGTGAAGCATTCTTTCTTTACAAGTTATTTTCCCATAATTGAACAAATAATTATGTTCGTCTGCGTGAATTAATCTCTGCTTGGCGTATTCGATGATCTAATTATATAATAATAATAATAAGCACTTCACGATTTACATTGTGATGATTTGTAAGTCCATCATGCTCTTTTCATTTTTTTGTACAAAATATTTACAAAATATTTCTCCTACGTTATATGTTTTTGTTGTTTGTCTTTGTTTTTTTGTCAATGAATGCAGTTGATAGCGTTCTTCTAATGGTGCCTTACAAGAAAGTAAAATTATTTTAAAGGCATGTGTTGGCGCAAGATTGTCTCATCAGAAAATTTACCCATAAGATTACAATTTCAATGGAAAACAAAAGGCTATCACACCTCCGTAATCCTCTTACAGACCAAAACAAAGGCGATCCCAGGGATCGCGAACAGTGCCGTTTCAAAGGGAAGCTATTTCAAGCCGGTGTTATCTTTTTAAACCTGAGGGGATCCGATTAGTCGTTCTGTAAACACTCCTTATCAACGATCTAAGCGATTTCACATTTACACGTCAATCAATAAGGTATAAATTTAGTTCGGGATCAAGCACCCTCAGCGGTATTCACTGGGCCAGAGAACAGTCGTTAGCTCGCCTACTGTCTGTGAAATACATGAAAATTGGCAATCCAGTTCACCTTCACTCGAACTTTGGATGCTTTCTGTGATAAACGCATCCTTGGGATTCACAGCTTGTCTGTCGCCAAGTCGTTCTGCCAACTCATCGTAAAATGCAATCGTTGTTTCTACCTCTGCCACTACGATGGTTGTTGTCGGACACGGTTTTGAATTGGGCTCGCAACCCTTTGATTTTGATGTGACATTGCTCCGCGGTTCTCTCTAGTCCCTTCACCACAGGCGCCCGTGCGCTGAGTAGTCTGCTAGATCGATCGATTTTCTGTTCAATCTATTGATCCCGTACTCGATCTGCCCGCCACGACGAGCACGAGATCGATAGATCGAGCAGAAACTCGATCGATATAGCCATGGTCCATACACAAGGGAGGGTCCGTGATCTACCAGACTACCCAGCGTACAGGCGCCTGTGCCCTTCTCCCTGGTCTTGGTAGGGATGGCCTCATAAACTTACCTATCCCTCGACGTGCCGTCCATCATACTGATGATGTTTTCGTCTCTCAAGATGGAAATGAGCTGTTTGATTTCGTCCTGTGACGAATTGTTGCTCGAACAGAGTCCACTGCCGTAATGACCGCAAACCGAAAGACAGGATTAAGCTTACTGTAAAACAAGTCTATTTAGCTAGCATTATTTTTTAGCTAATTTAGCTAAGTGTTTAAATTCACTAATTCAAGATGTCTTTTCAGCTATATTTTAAACCCGCTGATTGCAATGAACTTCCAAAATCGCTAAAAAAAGCATGCAGCTAATTCAAAGTGTTTTTAGTTCGGCGTTTAGTTCGGTGTTCTGGTCACACGTGTAAATAGGCAATTGTTTAGTAGAGCATCGAACTTGAACCAGCCCTCCGACATCGAATTTAGTTCTTTGTTAGGGAAAGTTCAGAATCTTTTGGGGGGGGCTAAGGAAAAATACATCAATTAACTATTTTGCCAGGATTCCTGATCTATAAAATTATGCATGGCTGTCAAACATATCTGGTGAAAAATTTACAAATTTGCTAGCTCCTACGTGGAAAAATGGTTGGTTTTCCAATAATTCTGTATTTACATCCAGAAGATCATGAGAATACTCTGGTGCCAAATTGTTGATATATCGACCATAGCATCCTGTGTACACAAGAAATTTGATGTATTCAAGAAGTGATCTCCGTGTGTATGAATCAAGGAGAATTGTGGGTAGGCTCACACATCGTGTAATGATACTAATACTTTAGAATCCCATTCGTTCTGATTTGTATGATCAATGATTTCTCAGTGACGCCTGGCAGAAAAGGCTAAAAAGCAAATTAACATGTTTTGTTTCCTGTCATCTGAAAATATGCGCATCATGACTGTTTAAGTTTGTAAAAAAATGTGAAATGTGCATGCTCTGTGAATTTTCAAAAAATGTACTTTGACGTATCCTGGGCTATCTGCATTCACGAACATTGAACTGTGAATGGAACTAGCAGAAACATAACATAATACATTATGTGAATTCATGTTATGGATAAGGTGTTCTGTTCAACAAAGGTTCTGAAATGTACCTCAGTGATTGTTTCTTTCAGTGGCAGCCACTTTGTTTTATGGCAACCACATTTGAAAAAAGAGAAAAGAAAACACTAGTTGGGTTTCCCAATTTTCACCATGAGTCCGCAAGTTATTCAGCATCAGATGAAAATGTATGCGGGACTCGTGCATGTAACATCTCACTATCAATAAATATCTAGAGACCTGCAAATTGTGTCCCATTAAACTTCAAAGATAGATATCACTTTGCTGATTATGTGCTCCGACAATTTCTAACTGAATTATGTGCTTGTCTTTTGTGTATCATGTGACACTGTATCACGTTGTAGTCATGTTTATTTACACAATTTGCAATTGGTCAGAATGTCTTGTTATTTTGAACATAGCACCATCATTGATGATTTTGGCGAATCAAGGATACAAAAATAACGATAAGTTGCATAATTAAATAATGTAAATCCTGCATGAATTACAACTATTTTGTGGTCAACTAAATAAACTATGCTTCAAGTTTGGTGGATCAGGCTAACAGATTTTATGCTCATTTTATGCTCATTTGAATATTAAATGAGTTTTACATGTACTAGAAGTTTGATGAGCACGGCATTGCTAGTCATTTGCATATTTAGTGAAATTCTGTAATAAGGCCATATATCAAAACTGTATGTACTGCATTTGATGGAATGTTTGAGGTAGAACTTGTTATAGTAACATTTATTTTCGCTAAAAGTTTGATGATCATGAAGTATTATTTGCATATTTAATAAAAAGTATGTATGTATGTATGTATGTATGTATGTATGTATGTATGTATGTATGTATGTATGTATGTATGTATGTATGTATGTATGTATGCATGCATGCATGCATGCATGCATGCATGCATGTATGCATGCATGCATGCATGCATGCATGCATGCATGTATGTATGTATGTATGTATGTATGTATGTATGTATGTATGTATGTATTCATGATGCGTGTGTCAGAAATGACTGCTATATTTTGTTCAAACGATATCTTAGATGTTACGTAATTGGGTATACAAAATTGTATAGGGTAAGGCTATAGAGCTTATATTAAGAGGCGATGGGTTACATAGTTAAAGGGACAATAGCTGTAACTTTTGACTAATTTTTCACCACTCTGTTTCAATGTATCAACTACAGAATTTTACTATAATTCGATCATCATGACCAATGCCTGATGTCCTGGTTGCCATTGTTATTGTTGATAAATGTATTCTAGTCCGGACCTGAATACAAAATTTGAACAATAACAATACAGATTATACTCATATAGGGTATAAATATGAGCTAAATATTAGGAATTTCTCCATGGTTAAGGGATTCAAACCAGAAACTGCAGATGATAAGCTTACACAGAACAAACAAAATAAAACAATGACCAAAGTTACAGCTAATGGATCTTTAATTGAAGTGTCATTTTAACTTATTTTTGCAGTTTTTAATCTAAAATCGCAGTCCTCATTATTTACTAGTACCAGCAGATACAAATACAGCTCTCTTGTCAAACTACACAATAAAATTGCCCCTAACAAAAGGGGTGCATTTTCATTCCATTATTAAATTTAAGATGAGATTGCAAATCAATAGACTCGTATGGCAACTAAATTTAACTCAGATTTCTTTATTCAAATTTAACGCACCATCATTGCCACATTTAGATCAAACAAGGTCCGCAAAATTAACAAATGTTTACTGTCCACCGGTCCATCTGAAAGAGACAAGAATACATTCTATTATTATAAATATATTCCTCTCTGCTTTCTTTGGAACAGAGAGATTCTTTTGTCGGTAAAACACATTGCGAAGTAGAATTTGTGGTAGATGGCATCTTTAATTTCACGCAATCCGTTACAACGTAGTCAAATGGCCGCCTCCATGTAAACAACCAGAAGTGCTCTCTTTTCAAACTCGTACTCATTTACACACGTTAGTCTCAATGCTCGCTTGGCGAGCGGCCTTCGGCCGGTATTACTTGTTGACATTGACAGATAAAAGACTCCATAATGGGCCACAATGGGCACCCCTTTTTAATCTGTGCGAGGGGAATAGGACTGATTTACGAAAGTGAAAGGTTCTTCATAATCATAATCTGTCTATATTTTTGTTCTCTGTTAGAGGAAATACTTACTTCCGGCACAATCCATTATCTTTATGTCGAATGATTATGGGAACTGCAATCAAAACACCTGGGTTTGCGTTGTCCTGCTGTTTATAACTTAACACGTTGTGGTCCGCATCGCTTGAAATACTCGGCGCGGTGGGATCATTGGAAATCTTAGAGACGGATGACTCCTCCTCAGTAATTACAACATTCATTCCAGTAGCTGTAACAAGATGTAAACTTAAATCTTGATAATCAAGAAGAAAGTTGTAAATGCACGTTTGTCTATTTCAGTGGATAGAGGTCTAGGGGCTGTGTTCAGGTGCTCGACAACTTCTGTTTATTTGGATAGGTGGGTAAAACCAAATTTTAACAGCCTAATGAGATTGAAGTAGGTTAATTACAAACAAAAGTCATTTCGCTTATGGAGGGGGGTTTACTCTGTTCAATTACCATGTGAAAATTCATTCAACATTAATTACAGTTAAGCGCAATTAAAATGTGTATATTTGATGAAATATCATAATGATTAAGATTTTGTCTTGGATTCTTTTTTAAAAAACTTCACGGCAGATAAAACTTCCAACAACCCTTTCCAGGAATTTGTCGTGTTTAGGGAAGTTAAAATAAAGGCTTTGTAGTTGGACTTTCACACATCAAAATCAAGTAATATCGCTCAACCAACAGTATGTATATACTAACATTGCAAAGAAGGCTACATCCCCACCTCCAAACTAGACGCTGAATCAAAGTAATGAATACATAGAAAAACTGACAATGTGCTTTCCCAAACTTTTGCCATTCGCGTGTTATAACATGCAATGTTCTCATTGTTTGTGGTTTGTCAAAACAGAGCATGTGACGAAAAAATAGTTTTTTCACATACGGTATTATTTATTGCAAAGGTACTCGGTTTCATGACATGTGAGTGTTGTGGGGGAATTCTAATTCCTCCTTTATTCAGTTTCTTATTTATTCTCCTTTCTTTAATATTCATGTTTAAAAGAATACCGGCTTAAGGGTTAGTGTGTCCTATGTATACCCTGTGCTAGTTGAGGCCATAGCCTCAGTTTACTCCGACCCAAGCCGTTATGTGAATTATCAAACGCCAGAACATTAATATTGTGACGGTATTATTTGCCTTTGACTTTCTCAAATGATGTAAAAATCTTATACTTACACTTCGCCGCAGGGTCTGGCATTTCTGGTTGAACTTTACAATTTTCAATGCTGTTCGTTACTGGTTCATCTCGATCATTATTACCATTATCATCTCCGCTTTTTCGAGGCCCATCGAATTCTCTTGAACCTTTATTTCCTAATAAGAAAAGGTGTCGTTCTGTTATTCATTTAGGCTCCTTAAGCTGACTATGCAATCAGAATCCGACAAATATCATACTGAAAACAAACTTTAGAGTTGAAGTGAATGGGTTACTTTCAAATCTACTCTGACAATTCAAATACTGTTACAGCCTAGATAACTTACAATGCTGTATTTTTTTATAATATAAGATCCAAGCAAGTAAGTATAAGTTTTCACATCTGTTCATGGAACTATAGGTCTTTTGCTTACGAGAAATAAGATTGTCGCTGGGAATGTTTATACACTGGAACACTATGAGAAATATTTTTGAAAAATGAGATTTGCTTATTTTTCATGTTTTCCCATACAAAACAGAAGAAATAGAGGTAGTCAAAATAATTTCAATCTTTACCTCTAATAATTTCTAAAAAATCTCCCAGGCTACCAAAATAACCTAAATGATTTCTTTTCCTCTGATGAAAATCAGAGTTTGCAAAAGAACACAGGTTACCCATTTTTTTTTATAGATAATTTGTACACTTGCAAGGAGAGAATTTATACGTAGACTTGAATTGCTGGGGCAGAGAATAAGCACCCCTGGAACCTGTTTGACAGAGAATTAGAACCCCAACACTTGGTGAGGCAGAGAATTGGTACCCCTGGAAAGTTAATTAGTGGGACAGGGATTTCGTGTCCGACACTTGCTGGAGAAGAGAATTAGTACCCCTGAAACTTACAGGGGCAGAGAAATGGTACCCATACAACTGCTGGAGCAAAGAATTAGTACCCCTGGAACTTACAGGGGCAGAGAAATAGTACCACTGGAACTGTTGAAGCAGAGAATTAGTGCCCGACACTTGCTGGAGCAGGGAATTAGTACCCCTGGAACTTGCTTGAGCAGAAAATTAGTACCCCTACACTTGCTGAGCAGAGAATTAGTACCCCTGGTAAAGCTGGAGCAGAGAATTAGTACCCCTGACAAGTTTAGAGAAATTTCTCCTAGCAAATCAATGCAATGTTGGTAGTCTGAATAGCATTTGATTTTTCTACCAGAGAAACTACAACTTTAGCATGAAATACTTTCTTTTTCAAGCAAACATAATTTTCTTGACCTTTTTCATTGGAAATAACCAATGATTGCCAACCGAGCATATAGTTCACAATTTTGCAAGAGAGAAAAATCAAGATCTAACTATGCAGCTGATGTTAACAAATCTACACTGTAAATATTTATGTATCAAAAACACCGATTAATGTGGAGTTGGCTGCACAGTTCAAACTTTTGCACTGAAAAAACAAGAAAATGAGTGGTTTTCCTTTGATTTTCATTTATTTTGCTTCAAAATTTGTGAAAATCAGCAAATCGCATTTTTCAAAAATATTTCTCATAGTGTTACAGCCAGCATCTGCCTAACCTATGATCCCCGCTGCTGCGGGTATACATTAGAATTCGTTAAAATGCGCGATACATACGAGTCGCTGCTCGAGTGCTATGGAGCTAATTGTACCCAAATTTAGTGTTGACCTGCTTGTGAAGGGGTTATTGCTATTATTATCACGTATAACATTTTCCGTTTATGGTGATAGAAGTACTTCCTCCATATTTATAGCGCGAAAAAGGAGGAAAGAGTTAATTAAAGATTGAAATCAGAAATCACGCGCCCGGTACAGAGTATTGTTGACGCGGGGGATAGATAGCAAGCATAATCGGCATTTGCATGGGGCACAGTGGAAGTGAGGCAGACGGCAAAATGACAACCCTAGCCTGATGAAGCGAAGTGCAAACAAAATACGCTAATGCAGAAGTTCTTACGCGACATAAACGTTAACACCAGTCTTGCGGATTGCAGTTATTTCGTTGTATGAGATACCGAACTGGTTCTAACGACCATTTTTTCCTGTTCTGTAAATTCTTTCCATCTCCGCATTAAGCTTCTGTGCTAATTGGGGGCACGCTGTAGCACTGATAAAACAAGGAGTTTGTATATCACTGCAGGATTGAGCTAATGTACATTCAGAAAAACGTTTTGACGTAATTGATTCTCTGCTTTTTAATATAATATAAATTTTACCTGAAGTGGTGTGATAAACTTACTCTCAGAAAACAATGTTTCGCGTATGTAGCAATGTGACCATGGTACAGTACAGTAATCCATCTCTGGTTCAACATTGTGCTCTTCACTTGCGTCAATTATTGGCTCACAGCTGCCATTGCACTGGTCATCTTTACTTTCTTCATACCAATCAAATTCTCTAAGACCACCATCTCCTGATCAAGGAAAAGAATGATAATTCGTTTATTTCAGGTTTTCATAGCTACCAGGTTTTCTTGTCAATTCTTGCTACATTTTGTCACTGTAGACTTCCCTTGCCGTACATGTGTACCGAATTTTAAAGTTGATTTAAAGGGCAATCTTGATACCACGATGCTTTGGTAGAGCGTTAAATTCATTGCTTCCATTGCTGACTAGTTTGTGTTGGATGAAGGAAATACGATACAATAAGAGCAGTACTGATCGTTTTCCAACTCAGGGAGCAACGGGCATTTTGGTAGCTAGAAATACACCATTGAATGGGAACATTTTCAGATTTATAGCAAAGGAAGAC
>LD357003.1:32415-63747 GCA_001465055.1 Ptychodera flava
TCAGCTTGTTCCATGATATCATGTTTTTCAATGATGCTGACATCCAAACTAACCAGGAAAATCGTGTGTGATTCCTTTTTGGAAGGTTACAGATTACATTGATTTCTTATTCTAGTACAAAATGCATGAAGCTAGTCTTGAGCGAGAAAGTGAATGTATCACCCTCAGCCATTACTGACGATGCTTTCGCCTTTGTTATATCATCGTCATTTCGATGCTGAGTAGACGATGTTATCAACGTAGACTCGAATTATACCTTGTGTACCATTTTTCTGCCATTTGTCGACCAATTACGTTTGTAATGATTCCATATTTCTCTTTGTAATATATAATTGTTTGGAGACAGAAAGAAGGGAATATTTGACAAATTCTTTCTGTTTCAATTGATTTTAGAGAGAAGGAAATCAGACCGAATATTTGTCTTCTTTTTTTTTGAGCGGAAATGACATGGACAGGTACCATTCCTTTTACCCCTGTATTCTGATTCTTTGTTTCCCAACAGAACATATATATTCGTTTCCTCTGTTTGTTTGTTTGTTTGTTTGTTTGTATATGTGACTCACTTTCTATTCCTTTTTACGATAAAAAAACCCAAGAGAACAGAATAAATTTTATTGACTGTGTTTGCATGTATATGACACGGAGGAGTAACATTCACCTCGTCAGCCTTTCTGCGTGTTTAATAAAAAATGTGACCAATCAAATCTTTTTAAGTCCTGGCAAAAGTTTTTATCAACCCAAGAAGAACATTGTCTTCTTATTTACGCGGATTCTCGTTGTTACTTGATCGAATACAATTATTTAATTATGGATTATCAACTGCGCTTCTAATTTGTCTGGTAGTTTGTCTGAGGATAGAACGAATCTTCAGCATGTTTCTCAATGCTTATATTTTATAACAAGCAGAACAGACTGACAAATTAATAATATCCCCTCTGTGTCATTTGTACAAATGCTACATTGTATGGAAGAACTTTCGTTTTAATTCTCTTCAATTCCAATTAGAAAACAATCAGAACAGAGAGAACGAAAACAATTCTGGCGGTGATTCTGTCTTTTAGTATTACCAAAACGAATCTAACTTTTTGCAACTCGACTTAGCTTTTCTCGTTATACTAAATCATCACTATTTTTTCCCTTAAAAACAACAAAATGGTCAAAAAACTTACTATGTACAAGATGGTCTTCGATATCTTCGAAAGCATCTTGGTTGTAGGAAGCTGCGAGCTGTAGACTGAGATCGTGTTTTGCAAATTTTTCACGCATATCATTCGTTATTAGTACCTGTTCAAGAAGTGATGCAAATTTCCCTGATCGACAGTATCCTTCAAATTTAAACAAATCGAAAAGATGTGTAAATGTCAATATGAGATGGACAGAGCCAACACTGACGTCCTCAAGGTTTGCAAAGCACGATTGACATATTTCTCTTAGCCTTGTCCAGTCATTGTCATCTCGCTTGATTGACTTTACTTTGTTTTCGATATCTTTGTAAGCATATTGGCAAATTTCTTTTAGACAGTCTCTCGCGATTTGTTTCTTAAAGCGTGCTCCCTGTGTAGCGGATACCGTTTGCTTTTCTTGATTCTTTTGGTTGACTGGAAAGTTCTCATTTTCCCCATTTCCGTCCGGTTGCCATTCATCACACACACATTCTTTTATGTTGATATTGACCTGAAGACCTGTGAAAATAATTGCAAGTATTATTGCACAATCATTGAAAATATGAGAAACATCCAGTAAAACTATAACAGAAGGATATCGCAATTAAATAAAATACTCTACATTACATCTAAGATACCTACGAATCAAATATCAATGCCAACAAATTAGTGACGACTTTTTAATCTTTTGCATGCTTTGCAGGTTCCCCTTTGGTGTGCATGTTCCAGGTGGCATGAGCAGAAATAACCAGAAGATTTTCAAGGATTTTCTGAAAGATCATAATGACGTGTTGACTTATCTTCTACGGCAAACAAAGTAAGAGCATATGACATTAAATTGACAAGGCATGATCCCGTTCGATCCAAACAGTTTTCATTGCCATTTAGTAAAACTTAGGTAAAAAATGCTCAGTAAACCACTAGGCGCAATTGAATCCTTAAAAACGTAAGCGTCACTTGTACAAGACAGGTGGAACCCAACGTACTTTTCATTTGTTTCAAAAAACTGAAAAAAGTTAATAGTGTTTGATGCTGAACAAACGCCGAACTTTTAAGAGCCAAATGGTCGTTCATTTACATGTCTAGTGAGCGATACTTTTCCAAACTTGACTTGAGCAGTAATGCCCAGCAAAGTTCAGACGATTAGTAGTGCCACATATCTGAAAACAATCAAAACGTTATGTCCTTGCCGGGTTAGACGACTATTTTAGAAAATTTGTATCTTATTTGGTGAATTTTGCCTCACAACTTCGGAGTCACTCTGAAATTTTAAACACCACCTGTGTCCATGTTTACCCATAATACACACTATTGTTGATATGTGATATTTTGAGAGAGCCCCGCGTTTATTTTTAGGAAGCAAAGTTCCGGTATATCATTTATTCTGTCATTCAAGCAATCAAACATCATAACGGGCGAACGCCCAATTACAGTATGATGTACCCATAACCATAACCCACAACCCGAGCAAGGAGCAATGAGGCGTAAAATGCCTTGTTCAAGGGCACAACACCGTGCTGGAGTCTCGAACTCACCGTCCTCTGACAGTGAGTCCGTTACTCTGGACTAACCAGGTCTCGAGCTCACTATTCTCTCATAGTGATACCGGTAACCACTGCGCCACGGTGCCTCCACAATGTAAGTTTGCTGAATTAAGAACAATTAGTATAACCTTACCGTAGTTTTCGACGGTGAACGAGACTAGTTTGTCACTCAGTTTTTTCTTCGGCTCGAGGACCGCAGCAAATTTACCATGGCTTTTTGATATGCTTTCCGACGCATTTAAACTTGCCCTAAGTCCTTCGGCACTCTTAAATTCTGTTGGGAGGTCATCCAGCACATTAATTATGCCTTTGGACCAACTAGCGATGTTGTCTTCCACAACACGTGTACTTTCGTACTCCTTGAAGTATTCACTTATGTATTTTGCTACTTCAGAGTCTTCTGACACGAGCACAGGTAAACCAATAGCCATTGCTTCAAGTCCATCAAAACTGAACCCGTCATAGCATGCTGCGATGAGACATATATGGGATTGCTGCATTTTCGTTGCGAGGTCTTCAAACGATATCATTCTTTCTGAGGAAAACTTCAGACCAAAACCTCTGATCTCGTGGTGAAATAATTCATTTATTTCATTGTAGTCATCCATAATTCCGATGATTTTCCAAGCCAAGTACTCATTCCTTTTCATCTTTTTCGTTTTATTACCAATGTCATTGAGAACAGTCGCCAGAGTCCTTGCTATGCACTTAGCTGTTAGTTCATCGACTTCACCGTAGGTGAGAAGTACGTGTTTATCTGTGCTTTTTGACAACATAATTTTTTTTCTGAAGAAAAGGTCATCTGGCCTTGGTAGATATTCTTTATGAGGTTTTTCATATAAACCTGCTCTGTATGCATTTTGAAAATGTGAATACATCCCTGGCCCTATCGAAAATAAAATGTCAGCTTCTGCAGCCCAACTTAGCATTTTCATGTCTAATGCATCATTATTTCGTAAAGAGTGGGGATACTCCGTGTTTGGTATTAAATGATTGATCAATAGAAGGGTTGCATTCTCAAACAAATTATGGTGAATTTCGGCAGCTGCGTCTGCAGTTTTGGGAGCATAACCAACTACACCTATTATAGAGCTAAGGTTTTTTAGATCGGGAAAATAACATGGATGGTTTATCAACCAGTCTATATCCGGCACACGTTTGCTCAGTCGTTCGTTTATTGTCGGATAAATCAACTTGATATTAAGCTTCTCAAGCTCCTTTTCTCTTTGACGGTTATGCTTTTCAAGATCCATCGTTGTAACATAAATATCTAGCTTTCCTTTCTTTCTGGCCGAAAAGTCTTTAACTAACACTTTATGAAAAGATGACAGGCCTCCTGTATCGCTGTCCCACGAATCAAACACAAACAAAACTCCTGGCAAATCAGTAACATCAATCTGGCGGATGCAGGAGATGAGGAGAGCAAATATCAAAAATATATTTATTCCCATTGTCAGTTTCGGGCCTCTTCTCTTCCCAACGAATGTGCTTTGTCAAATGGCAATTTGTGCAATACCAGTAAACTGTAAAGTAAACATTCACACAGATTACAAAATCGATCAGCGACCCGAAAAATGCATGATGGTAATCTAAAATAGTCCGACTGATCGTTTGAAGCTTTTACAATCTTGCATTACATTCATCCAAATGCACAGTGAAGCGTAAATTGAATTATCTTGCTCCATTCCATTATTCCTTGGAAGTGATAATATAATCCATTTTAAAATTTTAAATTACCGTTATCATTTGTCACTCTGTTTGTTTTTAATGTAAAGCGCATTGAGATATTTAAATATGTAATGCGCTATATATAGATAAATTATGATTACGATTTAATCTAGTTGACTGTATGAAGATGAAAACTTTGCTTCCGTATCATCACCGTATGTCCTTGATAACATTATCATGATTGTTCAAGCTAAGTATTAGGTACTGCTGTCTCCTACTTTGCTATTATACTATAATTAGTTCTCAACCATTTAAGTAACAAACGTATATCTGTCTTATATCTGTATTTTGTTTACACTTTGAATTTCATTTTGTTGGTTTCACCTTTTTCAGCCGTCATGAGATAACTGATGATAATCTAGCAGGGTACAGCAGGATTTGGAAGGTCTATTTTTTGTAAAGTTTACAAATACATGTACTGATATTATTTTTTTCTACGTGGGGAGGAGGTCAGTTAAAATTTCTGTGTTGGAGAGGGAGATTACTCAAACTCGTCATGGTTGGCGGGGGGGGGGGTTCTCTAAATTTTACTGAGAGTTTCCAATGAGATTCCTCTGACCCCTAGGCCGTAAATAATGACGGCTTCCTAACACCTAAATACTACAGTTGTAAATCCGTTCATACATCGCACTGACGCCGACGTGACAGTCAGCAGCCAGAACATGTAGGACTGATGCGTATTGAACGGGGTCGAATTAGGCTCGCCACCTCAATATTGCATCGTGTAAAGTTTGCATTGTTTTTTCAGGCTCTATGTAGTTGTTTAGGTCTGATGTTTGTATCATTAATTACAAAAGTGCAGTTAAATGCAGAATCAAGCCAGTGGCGAGTGCACCGTTGTGCTAGGTCCATGACGTCCAGAGTGCGACGGGCGGGGTCAGTCTGCGGTATCAGTTTTTTTTAATTTAATTTGTGTACTCCAGGAGCACAGGATCGATTCCTTAGACGGTTAGGGCTGGTAAAAGCAGTGTGCTGTTCTGATAACTTCTATAAAGAACAGGGCAGGCAGATCGAAATAATTCTAGATTTCTGGTGAAGCTATGGACTCGCCTACTCGACCAGCGGCGAGCTGGACTAGAGAGACATTTCACGCTGAGTGAACTTAGGCACAAAATCTACTCTCACAGTATTTCTGATGGAATCATTTTCAACAGTAACACCATTAATCACTACCCTCTGAATCAATCACTCCAAACAACATTACATTGTAAGAGTGATTGTCACTTTCAAAATTGTAGACAGAACTTGAGATAGATGCCATTCTGCAATTGTGTGCATATAGCGTCTCCGTCCTACACTCAAGAACACCACTTATGACGTCACAGAAGTGAACGCGATCCTCACAGAGGTTTTATTAAGTCATGCACATTTTTTTCATTTCACATTTTTATCAAAGGAAAAAGGAAAAAGTAGCACCATTAATCGTATAAATAGTACTATTATTTACTGTCAAAAAATAAAAAAATTGTCACCTAGTTGAGATATATGCCATAATATGAAGTTAGGAGTCTGGTCCACTTTTGTAATAGCAGTTACAGCCAACGATAATTATAATAGGGCAAGAAATTTCCCCACACCGTCTTTCCTTAAAGGTTTACAATAATCATAAATTTGACTCTTATAGTTTTTTATATATTTTAAAACAAACCACATTGTCTGAATGTAGGCATACAATCGCCTGGATGTCAAGGCTCAATGAAATAATATTACCTACCCCATTTATATATTCCAATCATTTTATGGGAGGTATTCAAGGTATTTTGTTCAAAGTTAGCGCTGCCAGCAAAATCTACGATTAATGGGTGACACCGTTCCTTGCTGGCAGGTGTAGCGCCAGGTAAATACATTTCTGGTGGCAGGATTTAGTGAACTATATTCATTTTCAAAAAAGGGTTAACGGACAAAAAAGAAAACTGAAATGGCTGCCCTCAATCTCAGGGCACCATGCTTTCAAAACGGTTGCCCTGTCTTATTATATTGCCACCATCAAAGGGATGTGTTAAATAATTTACTTATATACACAATTAAAGGTTGGGCAATCTTTGGACGGCAAAAAGGGAAGTGCAGAATTCAAACTTTTATTTGCTTTTTTCCTGCAAACGTGCGAAATAAATGACATCAATACAGTAACTGCGGAAATAAATACACCAGAGTCGGAGGTAATTTATCTTACACAAAGGGTTAGGCTCCCTGTGTTCATCGACATCAATATTATTGATTAAAGGGGAAGTTTACCATGGATGATTTTTAAATAATGTGCAAGCTTTGTGGTCACTTACCCCGGAAAAGCTATTTTTGCCATTTATAACTCGCGCAATTTTTTACGAAAACCGATAAAAATAGTACAGGAAGTTGCATTTTAGGGCTTCATCAATTCTATGTAATTTGAATCATGGGAAACAAGTCATCGTTGATGACACAGTCCTCACTTGTTAATTGCTACTTTGATTACAAGTCCTTGGAGAGGATAGAGTCCGCTTCATTCATTGGGTCTGTGATTACAGATGAGTTGCATGGTGTTGAAAACGTAAAACCAATGTGGGCTGCAACCCTAATTACAAAAGGTCATTGAATAAATCAATCAGTAATTAATCGACAGGATGTTGCCAAACATTTTTGCATTATATTATAACACTGACAGACTATCACGTGTACCACATTTCATAAGCAATACCACTAAGTATCACTGAATTGTATTACAGAACTGTTTGATCAACATCTGAACAAAGTTAAATCAAATTAGATGATGTGTTTCTCGACAAATCACTCTAATTAGGAAAGTTTATTAAATATGTAAATTAAACATGGGGCCCGGGGGCACCGACGTGCTTTGTACCTCCTTACTGTTTATTAATTGCCATAAATGTGAAATTTGGCAAAAAGTCAAATTGTTTGGACATAAATGAAAGTTATTTGAACTGGTTAGGTACTGCTCCAGCATAAGTTCAAGAGCGAATTCTAAGTATCAATAACCTTGATATGTGTGAAAGTGAATTAAGAATAAGAGATTGGACTCAATAGGATCAACAATATCTAAAACAGGAAACGGTGAACTTATATAATACAGAAGGGGAGAAAATTTAGCCACAAACTATTGTAATATAATGGACAATGGTTAATCTAAACCAAATTACTCAAACTGGATTTTTGGCATTGATTACACATGTATTTATTGTTCATCAAATAGAAAATAAATTTGGGCCATTGACTAAAAAACATTTGCTTGTTACACCCACCACACTTGTACTTAGTATTTGGAGTGTACACCTATCTACAATACAATGATAAAAAGTTTTGACTCTGTAGGTCAACAGTGCATCTTTAATGTATGAGACTAAATAAGCTTACCCCTCAAGTATGTATAGGCCAAAAACAATATGTAATTTTGAATTATGTAGTGCAGGAAAGGACATACAATATAAAAGCAAACTAAATATAAAAACTGAATATACAATTATATGGAAATGTTGTTTTACAGTCATGAGTATCTGGTGTGTGCCGAGAGACAAATATTAAAATTGGACAGTATTATCCTGACCACAGTTTGTCTGACTGGTTGTTTCCTTCTGATTTTCTGACACGGTGATAGGTTCAAAATATTATGCTATCCACGACTATGCTATCCACGATAGTTATACAACATAGCTGCATTTTGTTCACAGTAGAACTGAGTTTTACATGTAAGATAACTTTCTCGTAAACTGTAAATTCTGGCTTCTGGCAGCTCAAACGTTGCAATACTACATTTTTTGATATGATATGGAGTGACTTGCACACATGCAGTGACAGTCGATATATTCATAGTATGAGAGTCTACTGTACATTCAAGCATAGTGATGTTGACAACTACATGCATGCCAGTGCACGATTTCAAAGTAGCCAGGAGGAAATTCTAATTGTCTTTTAGTGGAAATATAGGTATTAAACGACAGTGAAACAAACAACATTAGTTATCGTGACCTTGCTAAAGTGCAATCTCGGATCATGTATGATCTGATGATCATGCCAAAGTACCATGTCGGATTATGCCGTGATTCTGAAGTGCGCGTACTTCCTTAGTAAATCGGTCAACATAAGCACACATTTTAGTGATCGAAGTAAAAAATGATGTCAAAATCAATGCACAACTGTCGAAATTACCCAAAATAAGCAACAGAACACTAAAAGTTATCGCTGTGTCGAAAGGACAGTACATCAACATAAAACGACGCTAGTTTGTTATGACATGGAGGCCGGAGGTAGAAGGACAGAGCATTCCCTCGCTCTCACCCAGCTATTAGTACGGGCCGCTGGTGGGATTGCCTCGCTAAAGCAATGGTACTGGGGAGTACCGAGGGGAGTACCGAGGCCATCATTCTTCAGTCTATCGAAGGAGCGTTTCGTGCCAAAAAATACATGACAGCAACAAAAGTACCATCACTGTGAACTTCTTATTTACAAAACATCATCAAATACACGCTAAAAACTTTAAAAAGTCAAAATTCGCACCTGACCGAGAAACAAGATGGCGTCGGTTTGATTTTTCAAAGTCCTTGAAAAAGAACGCTAACTTGTTATATGAGCGTGCACATATTAAGGGGAGACCAATTTGATTTCGGGGGGGGGTATGCAGGAAGTGGGTATTGGAACTTTTTTTTGTTAGAGAGACAGCATTTTTTTATTTCTTCAGTCAGACCTGCATCAATTTTTTTTCCCCAAATGGAGTAGCAGTGCAATTTTTCAAATTTAAGCCAGTGTTTCACATATCACAGGATGTTTTTATTTATTCATTTTACATTCCAACAAATTACAAACAAAATGGAAAGTCTAGTATATATACAACTTTAAATTATAGAACACTTTTTGGCAAATCAACTGTGATCAGTACTGTACCTGCTTTTCTTTAAAACAGTCAATTCCTTTTAAGTTCTCAGGGGAGATGTTATCTTTTGTGGTCAGAGAAACAAGGCTCACACATTGTATTTCATTATATTTGTTGTTCCTCAATTTTCATTGACAACTTGTAATCTTTCTAACATATTTATATTGAGAGAATAATGTATTGGTTTTAACACTAGTTTATTGACTCCTATCTTGTGTTTTAAATTTTCACAATTTACAGAAGTCAAATAGTCCCATCTAGATATTGCCTATACCATTGAGATATTGCAACAGCAATCCTGAAATATGATTTCTTGGGTCAGAAAAGGGAAGGAAAACATCGAGTGCACTGAGGTGTAAAGTAGTGAATGCTTATATCATAAGAGCTGGAAAAAAACACATAAGAATTACTTGTGATAAAAACATTTGCGTGCCTTTGGCAGCATGCCAGCAAAGAATACATGAGAATGAAGTTTCCAAAATTTTGCTCATTTCAACAGCATTGTGACAATTCCTTTTTTATTTCTGTCTGTCATGAGAATTTTTTTCTCAAGCCATTACAGGCTTAATTTTTTTCTTTTATTTCACCTGGTGACAATATTTTTTCCTCAAAATCCTCCATCCCCCCCCCAAAATCAAATGATTCTCCCCTAAGTGAGCCCCTGACCTATACGGGCCAGTGGATTACTTCCTCAGTAGAACTGATATGCCTGCCAGTACCGGTGTTTATCGCCTACGGAGGCCATCATTCTTCAGTCGATCAAAGGCGCCTTTCGTACCAAAAAATACACGACAGCCGCAAAAGTGCATCACTGTCAACTTCATAACTGTAGAACATATTGAAATACACAGTGAAACGTTCACAACGTAAAAAATGTGCCCAAACCGAGAAACAAGATGGCGTCCGTTTCGATTCTTCAACTCAGATTTTGTCCTACAGTTGTGCGCATACGCAGACGGTAGCTTTAGCGAAAGTGAGTCAAAATCAAGTAAATATAAAATAAAAATGGATAAAATATTGTTTAAAAATAATGCAAGGCATGTATCACCAAATTTTGAACATTTCTGACGGCATTTCAACTATACGAACACCAATGCCTAACATCACAATAATTAAATCTGTGGTTTTGAGGAAAAATTGAAAATAGTGGTTTTCAAAAAAAAGCTAAAAAAGTGAATTTAAAATGATTCAATCAAATAAAGAAAAAAGACCGTTTGAGATACATGCCCAAGTGACCACCAGACCAAATTTCAGAAAAAGTTACTGAAGCGTTTCTGAGATACCTGCGTCCACAGCATACGGCCCACTATGTTGGCCATATTGGGCCGCGCCATCACATTAGTACCTTGTGCCCACAGGGCACAAAGTACTAAAATTGATTAACATGACACTGCATAGTGTCTTTATTCAATGTTAAAGCAATGTGAGCTCAACATCTGTACCTAGTTTCATGAAATTTGATCAACCGTTTCTTACCATATCAGCAAAATTACAAAAATTCATTAAATATGCAAACAGCAGTTAACTGACATGATACTACTATTTATCTTTGCATGGCATGACACTACTAGAACATCAACATCTGTACGACGTTTCATCAAATTTGATACAACATTTTTAGACTTATGACACTAATTATAAAAGTTCATCAAAATATGCAAATTAGCAATCAATTGACATGATACTACTTAATGTCTTTGCACAGTATTACAGTACTGAAAGATCAACATCCAAGTTTCATCAAATTTGATGCAGTGTTTTTGGACAAAGTCAACTTATTAGGAAAGTTCATTAAATATGCAAACACAGAATCTACCATAAGCTTTCCCGGCACTATAATCCTATAACCCTACATTTCTGAAGCTTGTGGTAGGTTCTTGGTTAGTGGTAAACAGCAACACAAAATCTGACAGTGGACAGTATATTATAGGTGATTCATCGTTTATGCAAGGATACTCAGTATAAACAATAGTTGTGTAAATACGCACAGCCTGGTTTGAGCGTGGATGAGTGGACAATGCCATACCCATTCGGAAGATGGTCCCTTCCATATCACATGATGCAAGCTCCAAGCCTGGAGCTTTTTTCCCATGATTCAAAAGTGATATACATACATAGAGTTGATGAAACCCTAACTTCCTGTGCTATTTTTATCGGTTTTCGTAAAAAACCGCGCCAGTTATAAATGGCAAAAATAGCTTTTCCGGAGTAAATGACCAAAAAGCTAGCACATAATGTAAACACCATCCTTGTTGAACTTCCCCTTTAAAATACCATGATCTCCATTCATTTGCATACAAAGCTGGCACGCGCCTCATTGGCGGCAAATGCAAAAAGACATGGTGTTTTACAACCTTGTTTTCGAAAATAAGCTACAACTTAATTAGTGGACATTGGAATTTCACGTGATGGTTTTGTGAACGTGCCTATGAATATTAAGCATGGCATGTAAAGTACAGGATAAAGCCCTAGTGCGAGGGCTCTTCCGGTATAAACAATGCAAGCCGAGGGCCGAGACAATTTATGGTAGGGAAGGACTTTTTGTATACCAGAAGAGCCCTCTAATTAGGGTTTTATCGGGATTAAGAATATGCACTACACTGGCCCCTAGTCGCTTGGCTTTTCTCGGCAGCTGACTGGCCAAGCGACTCAGTGTACCTTGCAAACGCCCTCTACTGTTACAAGCGGTCCGTCTGTTTGGTGAATTAAGCGTACAACGTAAGGCTGCATTCACAAATACTGATGGTGGAACTGAAGGAATTCAGGGGGTCGAAAATTTTGGGGTGGTAGAGGGGGACTCGAAAGTTTTGCTCTGCGTATTAGGGGAGAACTTGAAGATATTGATTTTTTTTCAAAATTGTATTGTGCATGTACATCATTTTTATGTAGTTATTTTTTGAAAGTCATGTTCTACTTTCAACTTATTCACACAGCCTAAGTATTAAAGGAGAAGTACACCAAGGCTGATTTTCACATGTGTGTTTGCTTTGGGGTCGCTTATAATTATTCCGGAAAAGCCGTTTTCGTCATTCATAACTTGCTCAAGTTTTTACAAAAACGGACGGAAATAGTAGCGAAAGTTGCGGTTTATGGCTTCATCAACTTAATGTATTTTAATCATGGGAAAAAGCGCTAAACTTGGCGCTTTCGTCACGTGAAATAGCAGGGACCATCTTCTGATGTCCACTCACTCACATTTACACAAGGCTGTGCGTATTTGCATAACATAAACAATTGTTATGCAAACACGAAATGCAAGGTGATAACACCAGTGGCAATGCCATACATATTACTAATAGTCGCATTTCATGATTTTTATTTCGAAAAAAAATCTAAAGAAACACGTCACAGAAAGCACAGGACAAATGATAAAGCTTTGCACTTTTTAGTATATATATATATATATATATATATATATATATATATATATATATATATATATATATATATAGATTGTGTTGATGGGCTGAATACTGAATACTTCAACATTATAAGATGTAAAACAAGAGACTTGAGTTAATACGAAAACGCAAAATAATGAAAATTGTATGATCACAAAAACTGTAGCTATTGTTAGACTTTTTCATTAGAGATTTTTGATTTCAAGTGTATTATTAAATAAAATAGATGTGGTCTCCATGCTTGGTTTTCTACGAACGTCTGATGAAAAGTTACAGTTTTTCACAACAAAATCACATAAAATCAATTTATAAAACCATTTATTTTTAAGTTAATATATGTTTATTTATTCCGTTCGTACATCCATTTCTATGTATAAATATAGGGCTAATGTGCAGCATCTCGGAAACTGTTATCCACCTGGTAAGCTGAATGTTATTGTTATTATAATGAATGATATAGAATAGACTCCTTAAGTTGCTGTGAATGGTGACAATAGATATACGGGTATATGACAGCTGGGGGACTTGAAAAAAATTGATCATATTGAGGGGGGTCTGAATTTTTTATGAGAGTATTGAGGGGGTCTGAAAAAAGAGATTTCAATCGCGATTCATCCAGTCCCAACCCCTCATCATTATTTGTGAACGCAGTTTAAGGCGACAAGGACTTCAAATTTATGAAGCAATTGGTTTATCACAAGAAATTATCTTGATTTGCAGCCGAAAGTTCGCAATACTTGATAAGGCCATAGCGTTCACCCACGGTCCCTCCACAAAACCGTTTTGTGGAGGGACCGTGGTTCACCCCACCATCTACGCAGCAGCCTACCACTAACGAGTGAGTCTGCAGTTAATAAATAACTCAGACTTGGAGCAAGTTTAAACTATCATCTGAAACTTACATCCGTTCGTCTGGTTGTTTTACCTTGAATATCTTCTTCGTCAATGTAATATTTTAGCACATAATAGTTACCTATAACTGTAATTGAACATCCCATGAAAACCCCAGGGCATCTTATTCTTATGCCAAAGCGTTCACCGTTTGTGTTGAAATTCGAATACTGGAAATTGCACCTGTCTCTATATGGCGTGATCACTTTTGATTGGACAACGTTTTGCTGGCGATAGTATCATTTGTCTTTTGCTTTCTGTGACGTGAATCCTTAACTTGCCACGGTCCCTCCACAAAGGGACCGTGAACTTGCCAATAGGTCTTCTCAGAATTTGAGGGGGGGATGGCGGCAGTCAGTCGTGCTGACTTGTAGCCTAATTCTTTTTTTCGAGGCTATATGTGGCGGTTGTGCTACGTTTGTATGCGTTCTTGCCAAGCGATGGTTACCCCGATTCAGTCCAAATCCTCCCAGTCTTGCCAACACTCTACCGTTGTTGTATGGTCACTGGGTGTCGTAGGTATTCTCTTGCAAGCATGGATAGCACTTCAAACTCCGTTCGCAAGGGAAGCTATACACGCGAGATTTCAAATTATTGCAAACAAACGTCATTCTTAAGAAATTTCCGGAACACGAGTAGCAATCAAAACCACATACAAGGAGAAGAAACAGACTTGGAAGGCGGCACGCCATTTGATGTCATGGTCGTCTCGATAAGCTATGGACTCGTCGTATTAAAATGGGCTTCACGAAAATCCGGAAACTGCCGAAGGGTGCATGTTCGAAAATTTTGGAAAGCAGAGATGAAGGCTTCCTGAGGCGATGCGTACATGGAGGGGATTAAGCGACTGCTTCTCACCTTCAACAATACCCGTTTCTAGTCTGTTTTTCTACTTGTCTGTGGTCAAACACAAAATGGGCTGCGCAGGTTTGAATATGTGTTGTGCATTGTTCATTTTTTTCAAATATCATTTATTGAGTCAAACGAGCTCGTCAAACCTTAGGGGGAAATGGCATTTTACGCCTGTTTGCGACCTACCCTTAGGCAATCGAGAATGATTTACTGTATTCATGGAGGCAATAGGAGCAAGAATGTAGGAGCACTACCTGCATGCTGTATTCAATTTGTTTACCTAGGTATGGAGCTAGAAACGAACTCCATGACCTATGTTACTTCAGGTGACATCATGGTCTTGAACAATTTATACTTGATCTGGAAATAAACTTTCTTTACCAAAACACGGTACTTCTATTTCGTACACTGTTACAATGAAAAATCGAGGTTTGTTCCTCCTAGACGTAAATATATGAACTTTTCATAGAAATGATCGTAGTACAGTCCCTCCACACACTGGAACTGTGATCGTAGGCAACAGTTTAGAGCACACTATTTGATATGTTGGGGTGGGGTGGTTTCGTATTTGTCTACTTGAAAAACTGAACTAAGCTCAGTTGTGGGCTACCATCAAAATAAAAATGCTAAATAAAATGACAGAAATTTAAAAAAAAAACATAGGCAATTACTTTATATTTATTGTTTTACACAATATACATACATTTACCCTTATCATTGGCGTAAACATACTTAGTTCGTAAAATTGGTTTGGTCCAGGTAATCTCAAAGCCTGGAATCGATTAAACAAAATTTATGTAGAATGACATGGCGGTAGCGCACAGTTTGAAACGAATCTCGTTGTATATTCTCATGACAGCTCTTGTTAAAGTCCGTGGTTATTTTCTTAAATAACGGGGAATTTTGCAAGGGAAATTAATACGGCTAAAAATATCAGGGGTCTACATTACATATTTACACACGTAATGGCAGAACAAGTTCTGCTGGTAGCTATCGGCTAAAAGATAGAGGTTACAGGATATTGTTGATGTGGGTACAATTAATTCTCGCTACTGCAGTTCCTTTCGTATTGTGCTAAGGGGCGAACTACAGGAAATTGAGGTGCATTGTGGGTAAAAACTAGATCACCTGAGACTCTCACGACTCGCTAAGGTGACAAAATCGTATTCAAGGCACCGAATATTAGTTTTCGTTCATGTCACGGAAGCGTTTTTAATATTGTCTGCTGACTATGTGAATAGTTTACAGTACTTCTTTTGTGTGACCTGGTGTGATCATGGATTTGGTTCTAGGATCTACACTTTGCCATGGTGTTTCTCTTGGGGCTCGTTGAAGTTCTAGGATGGACTATCTTCCAACTTGTGAATCCCCCCCATGTGAAATTTTCATATTAATACCTCTGTTGCGTCGAACTATTGGTAGACTATCGCACAGAAGATGTTTGATGTTCGGCATATCCGTGTCAGTCGCCGGACATTTCGGCTCGGTTTGTCGAAAACTTTGATCATACTCAACGCTGTTCAAGTCCAGAGAACATTCCTGTCGGGTTTGTGGCTATTGTTGTCGATACAATTATTATCTTGTTTTTTTGAACTTGAATTACCTGGTCATGGCCAGTTGAAATTAATTTGAACACCCTGTAGTTAGTTTATTCTTTATGTAGGTTTTTTAATTGTAAGATATTTAATATATGATGTTGCTTCTTTTTGTTCGACCGACATTCCGCCCAGATAAGTTTGGTTCCAGAGGTATTTTTTTTGTTTAACGATAGTGCAGTGTGCCATGTGCTTTTGTTCTCATGACTATTATTTATATCTTTGAAACTGCCTGAATGCCGGATAGGTATAGATGAGGCAATCGTAATTTTGCTCTATAATCATAATGATAACAACATAATAGTCGACCCATGTGTTGTGTTATATTCACAAAATAAATTATTGTCAAAGACTCCGGATATGATTAAAATTATAAAGTTGCAAATAACACCATAAACTGTCTTGATAGCATTAACCCTTTCACCCCCAGTTCCCTGTATACAGGTCCAACTTCACCATAGAAAACAATGGATTTGGGACAAACCATGGTGGTGAAAGGGTTAAACGGAAATCTACTCATCTTGCGAACAAAATCTGCCTTATCTGTGCTTAACAGTTGTGGCGTTTCTTTTTCAATTTTTGGTAGTACATGGTACGTAGTAATAAACTGGAACATATTTATCCCTAAGTACTCTATAGAGGAGACACATAAGCAAAAACTGAAATGCAATTGTTTCATTATTACGCATTCTGTCTTTCATTTTTTGGCAAGTCCGCAATGTGTACCTTTTCCCATTTTTAAGTGTGCTGAAATAAAAAATGAGGTGAGAACAGGTTTTGGAATAGTTACATTTGAACATAAAAATAACCTTCAATAGAAAGCTTCGTTTTGCATAACGAGTATGTCGCAAGTAGACAGCTAATTTCATTGAACCCATACGATTATTTATTTAATTGTACTGTGCACCGTTGCGATGACACGATATAGTAGCACTATGTTTTTTTTCAGCCTGTTTTGTTACAGTCCTAGTGTTTAGCCGGTTAAGGAAACACGTACGATTTGGCCTTATCATCCCGTAAAACAGCTTATAAACATAAAAATGCCAGGTCATAGAGCAAACAGCTGGGCCTCTTTAGAAACTCCAATTCGACCTCCACTGAGTAAACTGATATGCTTGAAAGTTTTGAAAGGGGGATAAAATATTGTAGAGTGTAAAACATGATCTATTGTAATCACTTTGTGTCCAGTCTTTTCTTTGAAATATAAAAAATTGTGTTTTACACTCTCCAATATTAAAACCCTCCAATGAACTGGATGCTGGTTGAAATGGCTTGTTCTATACTAGTTCTATATCGGAATTTCAGGCTGATCGTGTTCACGGGATGTCGACGATAGTAAAATCATTATCACCACTGATATATGGTAAAGAAACTGTTTTATCGGCTTACACTAATTTGCGGAACGGAATGAGCGGAACGGAACGGAACGGAAAGGAATAGCCACGCCAATTAAAAAATTAGTTTCTCTTCATTGGAGTCCATGTTTATTCGCCCACTGGATCATTTGAGGCGTAACAGAATATATATATCATCAGTATTTCAACCCTATAAAAGCAATGCGTCTGTTTTTCCAAGTTTTCTTTTTTTTCTGGTGATGAAAATCGTGAATAAGACTACTATTAAGAACTTTATTCATAAAAACACACTTCGAGAAGTGTGGTAGAGGAAGAGCAATAAATCAAACATATATAATCAGGCAAGACTGCTCCCGAAACTGCTGTTGGGAATGAATAAGACTATTGGACTGAAGCTATAATTCAAATCTGAAACTACCCGAATCCAAACCTTACCCTGGATATCGCATCTGATAGAGGGTGATATGGCTACCATGAGCCTAGCTGTGGAAACGCAGCTATCTGTTGGCGGGGTAGCGTGCGTCGCTGTGCGGGTCAAAGGTCAACCCCGCCACGGATAGCTGCGGGCCAACTTGCAGCGCAAGTGGGTCCATTACGACGACACAACATGTATCGGAACTTTGAACGGCAAAATAATGGCCTATACCTGCCTGAACTCTGATTATTGCTCATTCCCTAACTCCTTTTGTGAACAAAATATCTGGTTCGTTCACGTAATTTGGCTGATTTTCCAAGGATCAGTCTTTCCCGATGTTGTGTAATCAGGCAATTCTTTGTAACACTGTTACTCATGTTGTCCTTAGAGGACTGAAGCAAATAAGTATACTTACCTTCAACTTGAAGTAAACTATGTTTGTAGTTCCTTTCCTTCTTTTGACTTGAATTGACGAATTTTAAGATTTTAAGTCTGCACTCAAAACAAATGACTTCCTATATAAGCCTGTCAAAATTAGTATTACTCTAATAAACTACATTCAGCAGTCCCAAAGCTTCTTCGTCAAGTGACGCTACGACTTCAAAACTTTTTCATACGCAGTTCTCTAGTGTTGATGGTGGGATCTTTTCATGTTGAAAGTGCTCAATGACAGGTTGCATATTCCAAACGAATAAGTAAGTATAAGAATATATCATATCAAGGACAATCTGTCGATAAGATTTGACGCGTCCAATGAAATTGCAGACAGTAAAGATGATATCTTAAAAAGTTTCCATTCATCATGGTATTCTTATCTAAAGTCTACCATGTGTCTCCAATGTGCACATAAAGTTACAGACTATTTTCTAAAGCTCAGGAAACGTACTTTTGAGAATACTCTTTTTCTCAATTTCCATTTTGAATTATTTGAAAAAATATGCTTGATTTAACGAGGAGGTAACCTCTTTGTAACATTTTCCAACTTAATTAACAATAGTGAGACCAGTTGCACCTGTCAGGTCATTTAACATTCCCAATTGGTGATTTGCACAGTCATATAATGGTCGTTGTTTTTATGCTCTGCTGTAAAAATGTGGCCAATGCCCTAAATAAATTCATGTTTTCAATTTTCTGTTACGAAATAAAATATGACTGATGCACACACTGCCGGAACATTTACCTTCCGTTACGTCTACCTTTGAAAATGACGAATTCAGGTAGCCTTACTGTACCATAACATTCAACGAGATGCACTCTTTTTATGAAGTTTTCCAACTTTTTATTAAATTTTCCAACTTAATTGACAATAGTGAGACCAGTTGCACCTGTCAGGTCATTTAACATTCCCAATTGGTGATTTGCGCAGTCGTATAATGGTCGTTGTCTTTTTATGCTCTGCTGTCACTGTCACAGCAACTGGCGTTAAGCAGTGACGGTGACACAGCCTGGGGCAGTTGCAAGGCACTAGCTGTCCTTCAGCCGTACAGGCATTGACTGTTCACTAGTAAGACGAATATCTGATTAACGGACGAACCCACTGTAACCTAACTACTCGCCCTACAAACAATTGCTTTCCATCGGACCAAGCAGAGAGTCACCCAAAACCCGGGCCCAAAACAGTATGTGTCTTTCGGCCTAGAGCCTCTTGAAAACAAAATGCGTCTTTCGGGCCCTCACACTCACAGCAAGTTAACATGACAGAATTTCATAAGATTCATCTTGAGAGATTCGGAATGGGAGAAACAAATAATCAAGAATTTATCGAAAATGGAAATTCGATATTGCCGCTATTTCCGTGTTAACACCAATATTATGATTTTTTAACTGAACTACGACTGTCCAGCTACTCGATGACGCCACCAATTTATGGGGTCCCAGTTTCTCAAGGTCATGCAGTTGGTAAAACATTAAATCCTACGAGTCCTTATAAAATGACGACTATAAATACAAACATAAACCCCATTAGCGTCATTAAATAAAACACATACGGTGGAGTGCGCTCTTTAAAGGGAATAATCACCAATTAAACATTGCAATAACAGAAATAAATCGTTACAAGTAACCATACGTTACAAATGTAAAGCTAGCGAGCCAAAGGCTGTTAACATCACAGCATTTTACCCGGGATTCTGAAATATATTCATCATTGATAATAAATTTACTGATTAATTTGATAAAAGTTTATAAAGAATGACAGCAAAGCAGATCAATAACGATGACGGAAACGACGTCCTTCCTGCCCGTCTTTAGCCACTTGCAGCACAATTTTATCATAACTCAATGATGCAAGATACGTGCGTAGACCTTGGTTCAGCACATCAGTAACTACCGAATGGCGCCTGGACACCACTTGACGCTACCACCTTGTGCGCGCGCAGTTTCTCAAGGTCATGTAGTTGTTAAAACATCCAGTTCTATGAGTTTTTATGATGTGATGATTAGAAATACAAGTATGGTATAAGTTCGGTACACCAATTTAGGTAATTACCTACTAACTTAGCTGAATAGTTTGCTATATGACCTCGCATTTACTGAACAAGAGTCCGTTTTATTGTATAGAATACTGATAAGGAATCCACCAAGATGAATTGCTGTAAACGTTTCGATAAAATACGCTCCGGGCATACACAAGCCTCGCTATCAAATCGGTTTTATTGATGTAAATTCATTGGCTTGACGACTTGGTTCACTGAACTGCTCGAATAATAATGAATACCTATAAGCTTAAGGCCGGAGCATTAGGTGCCGTAGAAGGAGTTGTTGATCTAGTGGGTACGAACTTATTTCGATGTGTTTAAGATGATAAAATAAATGTAATTTTGCTAATCAAGCACTAAGCAGGTTAGCAAGTTTGTTTTTAGAGTGGGGATTTGGCCGAGTGGTTCTGTCATCTGTTGTTTTTCCGATAGGTGTCTGGCTGCCGTGTGTTGTGAGTTCGAACCCGATTTGAAACACCGTACTTTTCATTTGGTTGATAGCTCTGCTGATGGACAGAAATGTCCCCGAGGCTGTCTTTTGCCAAGTTTGAGCGATTTTTCATTGCTTCTATAATTCGATAAAGTTTGTGTGCAATGTGCGAGTGCTCCTTGAACTCTACAGCAGTGTGGAGTGGTCGCAATCAGAAATTTTAACAACTTATAATTAGCTAGGTAATTGAACCAATGAGAGTAGGGATTGGCCGAGTGTTTCTGTCTATTGCTTCTCTGCTAGGTGACTGGCTCCCGTATGTTGTGAGTTCGAACCCGATTGAAAACACCTTATTTTGTAGTCTAAGGATTCGGATAGGAAGAAAATATTTTTCAAAATGCCAGACAATTTCTCGTTTGGATTTCCCCGATGTATTAGTCCCATGATGACAAGTAAAGTAATAAGTACGTAAAACAATTAGATTACATTGATGAAATAGTTTGAGAAATTAAAATATACAGCTGCGAAATGCTCTACCTCGAAACATGCTTTTGACATCATCACCTTTCATGGTCAGCCCGAATGTATTGTAACAGACATGTGTAAAAGATTGGATTAGACTGCGGCTTCAGTCACACAATCGTCAGAGATAGTATCTCTACGGGCCTATCGGGTAAGGGCATCGATATATTATGTCAACGACATGACATGTACCGACTAAACGGCTCAGAATATCCAAAGACATAATTAGAAATCACTTAAAATTTCTCAAGTTTGCGAAAGTCATCGATATCACTTATGTGTGGTACCTAAAAAGCATTTTGATATAGTAGAGTTGAATTCAGCGCAAACGCCCAGGCATAAATACAAAGTCATAAAGATGACTACTGACAAACAAACTCTCTGAACCAAACGAGGACAAAGATGTATACAATTCTCAGTGGTACTACCAAAATTTGTTAAATTGTAACAGATCTGATATTGATAAAGCAAGCAGGCCACAAAATGTATAAGCTATCCTCACTTCGAGATGTAATCGTTGGATTTTTTTCAAAACATCTGAAAGACTAATACAAGCCAGAGAGACGTTTCTAGTTCTCTTGTTCCGGAGCGGACATCGGTATTATCTCATTACTTTTACCAAAAACAGCCAGAATATCGAAGTCAATCGTAGAAGTCATGGGTCAAATGTTTCGTATTCCCTATTATATTACCATGCCCTGCCCGTCGCATTTTGATTGGTCGAGCTGAACCACGTGACTGACCACAAATACACAGTAATGGGTTGTTTACATGCCCGTGAATCTGAATAATAAGATTAACAACTCAAAGTATCGTAACTTTACAGCTGAAACGTAAATCATTATCGATCACAAAATAAAATGGAGCATTTGTAGGTCATGTTGAGATACTTTTTTCTGAAAACATCTCCGGATTTGCCAATTTTTTACAGCGCGCGTGACAGTGCGTCGCGTATTGCTCAGTTTCTGGGGCCAAGTTGTCGTTCGCTCCTGAAATTTTCGGAAATTTTGACGGTTTTCTTGGGTTCGCTGATAATATAATGGAAATAACAGACTCCGCTCTGACCATTAACGTTTATTTGTGGGCGCGGGCTCGAGGAAAGCCAAATTAACGGGCTCGGCAAGCCTCGCCGGTTAATTTTTGGCTTTCCTCTCGCCCTTGCCCACAAATAAACGTTAATGGTCAGCGCGTCGCCCGTTATTTCCATAATGTTAGGGCGATTTTGTAACAAAAATCGGAAAATAATCATTTTAAGAGATATTCTTTAAATGAAACGCTTAGGAGGACTTAAGATACTTTGTCGGAAACTACGAGCAAATCACGGGTCCCCGTGCACCGGTCTACGTGAGCGAGCATAGGCCCTTCAGGATTAATTTGCAACAGCGCCACCGAGTATCAGCTTTCGATAATCTTCATTACCGTCCCTTCAAACTCCTAACACGCCAAAATGGAAGGAAAAGTATCCTACAATGAATGAAAGATCAATTGAAAAATAAACTGAAAAATGATAAATTACATCACATGCAACAAATTCCAAGATGATGTTTTATGCAAAGTCTGCCCTATGTTGTTCTCTAGCGTAGAAAGTGTTGTGGTAATGGTCACACATTGAAGTTTTTAGGTGAAAAATTAAAAAAGAAATTCACAGAAATCGCAATTCTCAGGTGAAAACACTAAATGTTCAATACAATCCACCACAAAATATTGATCACTAGTGTAGTCGCCGGTGTAATGATCAAGAAAGTACCTCTTAAACAAACGCATGCGTGTTATAAAAATCAATACGAAGTCTCCGCCTCGGGAAGAATTGACGTGGGGATTTGTCGGGGCATCTGAAGGGATTGTGTATTTATTGTTAAGTACACATACACAAACATACAGATACTTTCTCACACCCATAGGCATCAACCCAGATCACATGGAACTGTTCCAGTTTTTTCATGTGTCAACGGAGACATTAAAGTGCGGACTGGTGCTTGCTTCTTGAACTCGCCTGATGTTTCAAGCACATTGCATCGGGTCTTCTACATCGCTCACCAAGGTTAGACCCAATCCTGTACCGACACTGCTGTTTGAACTTTTTGATATCTTCACAGTTTCTAATTACTCCAATTACCCTGCTGTCTTCAGGGTTATTACATGTATCTGTAGTCTCATCTCCAGCACAAACCTCCAGGACTGATCCCCTCAACTTTTCCAGAACAGATTCCTTCTGACTCCCTCCATCCTGTAATTGTACGAATCAAAACTTTCAAATTGTTTTACTCAGGTGAAGCAGTGTTTCATTGCCACCGTAAATTCACACTCTGTTTATGTAATTTTGATTAACACCGGTTTTACCTAGCCTTCAGATTATAAGAAGTAAATAAATGGAAAATAAACTGATATTCATGATACCCCAGACAACTGTCTCTCCTTGTATCATCAATGTTTAAAGTGACGGTGCTTGTCAAAAGTGGAGGGGAGAGGGCGGTGTCAACCATAATTCATTCTGTAGTGTACGATTTTCTTTAAAAAAACCGTAAGTAACTTTTAAACATTGACTTCATGATAGTTATTTCACAATCTTCATCGAGAAAACAAACTTTTGTCTCACTATTGGTCCGATCATAGTATAATTGTGAAGGAGGTCCTGAAACTGCTTCTGATGCTTCTTTAAAATATAAAGGTCCAGTAGTGTCGTGGCCCGTTCGCCTCTACAAAGAAACTTGCAATGCAATATTCAATATGTTGGTCTTCCCACCAATGTTGGTGTTATTCTGCGAAGTGTGACGATCACTCTTCAACAAATAGTATGTTGCAGTGCTGGCTACAAGAGTAGATTCAAATAAATAGACAACATTTATATACTCATGGACAGATGATGTATAACGGTAGGTACAAAACTCCGTACCTGTTGCATGCACATTCGTCAACAAAACATGACTTGTTGGTGAAAAGCTGTTACACAGACTGGAAAATACAACTTTGGTCAAGTAAGTATCGAGTGAATAAACTAACCAAAGTGTAACATTCATTCTGTTGCCGTGCTGGCTACAAGAGCAGACTGAAATTCAAACAACGTTATTTCCCCTATTAACTAAGAAACCACGTGTAAAACGACAGTTTAGTTAATCATTGGTCGAATGTATAATAACGCCATGTGTTGATGACTTTAATTGGTGGAATGAACGTGCGGGTTTTGTAATCGGTAGAGAAAACAAGTGAACAGAACCACAATTTTCTCATGTTTGGTGAAAACATCTTGTATAAACCTAATAATTTTACAGCTTTCATATTCCTTTGTAGGTTAATAGGGATAATACAAAATACAAAATACATTAACAATCTCAGATGTAAATTATCGCCAACTTTTATCAGCTTTTCTTAAGAAACTCCAATTCGACGAAAATTTTCAAATTTTTTTGCTAGGTTTCTCTGGATGACGTGATTCCGATTTATTTAGATAAAGAAATTTTAATATTCAAAGTCTTGGGACAAATTTCTCATCTTTGGCTAAAATGACTTCTCCGAAAATCAGACTGCTTTCAAATTTGCCTTGTTAAACTTAGTTTTAATCAAATATTTTCAAATAGTTCCATCGGCGAATTTTTTGAAGTCTGAACACCCTTAGAATTTTATGAAGGTTGACTTTTACTCAAGCCTTTGGCATTGAAAGTTGAAATCACATCATTTTGAAAGTAATATTTGAAATCGACATAAGGTTTCACCGTGCAATTTTAGGCATAAGAAGAAACAAAATCCATAATAATTCTCAAATCTTGAAATCATAATGGCCACCGTCCCCTTGTTAATAGTAGAAGGATATTTTTCCTGTCATCAAAAATGAGCTTCAAAATAAGCCCCACAAATATTAGACCAAACGAGTATTGTAAAAAATAGTGAGTTTCCGAGGAAAGTGTACATTTACTGGCAACAGAATCTATCTGTTTCCGAGGCGCATTCTGCTATACTTTAAATGTGAAAATCAGACTTTGCTATCCATGCATCCGAGATATCAATATTTAAAGGACAAAGTTTTAAGTGTATTACATTTTCGAAGTATTTAGACAAGAGTATCCGGAAACAATGGCGGGAAAACTAATATGACACTACGCTCTGTTCAAACTTATTTCAAGGCTTCTTTTATGGTACCATGCCATATGCGTTCGTCAGTATGAGGATGAAGTCTCTTGCTTGCAAATGTACACTTTCTTATCAATATTGCCTATAAAATTACATAAAATATTCAGTGTGTATGTTTATGTCACAATTACCCTTTCTTAAATTTATGATTATTAATCACATGTGTGGAACAAATGCTTGGGCAAATAAGGATCAAAATTAAGTATGAATATATATATATATATATACATATATATATATATATATATATATATATATATATATATATATATATATATATATATATATATATATATATATATATATATATATATATATATATATATATTCATATACATGAAACTTGGTTGAAGCTAAGTGCAACACCTGGTTGTTTGTTACCAAACGTAATTATTATATTATTATACCTCACACAATGTTTCGCTCCAAAATTAAAATTAGAGCTTCTTCAGTTGTTTCCTACAACAAAAAGTATGAACAGAAACATTACAAAGGTTGAACTGTTTAAGGAAATATGTGATGCAAAATTACGAATATCTGATGGTTTGTAAACGTAAATAAAACGGCAGGAAAGATACTAACCTAGAGGCTGTGGATATGAGGTTACTGTCAAAACTGTCTGGACCGACGCCGAGGGTTGAAAACTGGCGCGCAGATGTCCGGGCCAGTCCCTTTCAATAACCTACAGGTTGACGTGTGGAGGCCCTATTGAAACCTATTTAAATCTTTGGCCGATATTTAGGCCAGCTGAGGAGAGTGTTTCAAATTTTTTACTCCATTGTGATTCTAGATGTTTGCGCAGTTTGTCATCCTGTTAATTGACTTGTAGGATGCCAATTATTGAAATTTCAGTGATATAATGTTGATCAGAATTAAAATGTACGACAACCGGGGTTTCTCTTTTGTGACGCACTGAGGAGAGGTGGTTGTTGAAACGAAGTCGGAGAGATGTTTTGGTTTCCCGACGTACTGTTTGTGGCAGCGTTAACATGTAAGAAGGTATAAGACGAGGTTACTGTTAGTGTTGCAGCTGATGGCATTTCTGATTTCGCATGTTTCGTAGTTGACTGTCCTTTTGAACTGCAATCTATTGGATGTGTTTTAACGCGTGAGCTAATAATGATGATCGTAATCGGCCATTTAGTGCTTAGTCTTCTTGGAAAGCCCTCACGCCCTACAGTTACAAACTTTGAGTATGTATGAGACCGTATATATGACTCTTTCTAGGCGTGTGACTTTCCGTATGAAGGTTTCATAGACGATGATAACGAAAGGTCGTAGCTAACTTCAAACAGAGTGCCACACCTCTTTACTAAAATTAAAAATAACTATCAGCTTCATCACATGGCTGTCTAAAATATAAAAGGACTACACAAGTGTCTATCATGAAAATTATGTTTATTAAAATTCGAAACAAAATTGTGTAAAGCGTAGACTTTAAGAGTAAGAAGCAGCACTTCAAAACTATTAAAACATAAACTCCTAATATAGTTACTTGCCTAAAAGGTTCTAGATCAAATGCATTAAGTATGAAAAAACAAAATAAAATCGATTCAATAAATATTGATATCAAGTTGTCATCAACGACAGGACTCGTTTGCTTGACAAAATCTTATTTACAGCAGAGCTGTATCACCGAAAGTGTTTCAGACCTGGTCTTCTCCATGAAGTACACATTCCTATGGAAAATCAAAGGCGATAATATTAAATTACTGAAAACGGTGCTAAAAAGTCACATCTGAAAAGTTACAAACACTATCCACCCTCGCCGCCACTGTCCATTATCATTATTTTCAATAATTTTTTTATATCCATTTGGAATTAGATGGTGACTATTCCAGAAAAGTCCTTGGTCAAACCATGGCGTATAAACGACTGAATTTCAAAACAATTCTCTGTAATAGAGGGACAGGACTATGATATCATACAGACATCGGCCATCATCAAACTTACCCCTCGCCCATAAACATCTCAAGCACCTGCGTTTTTCGATTAGGGCGCATCTACGACAGGTGACATGCTTTCACTCGTTCGATGTCTGAACCCCTATGTCTACAAGTTGTCTGTTCCACCTCAACTACAATTAATCGTGTCTGGGTTCTTCATGACTTCTCTGAGTCCTCAAATGCCTTCTCATTCTACAGAATGATAGAGGTATAATTTGAGTTTGATAATCACACCGTGTTAAAGTTCGTCACTCAATATTAGGCCTATCAACAGACATATAATCCACTCCTACAAGTTAAGTAAGTTCAGATATGTATTTCGTCGTTACTACCTCTTACCTCAGTTCGTTTTCCACGATATCATTTCGGTCATGTAAACGACATATTTCGATAAAATGTTTACATTACATTCTGAGAGAATTTTAATTGTAAAGACCAATAGCCTTACGGCATCGAGAGCCAATGCATGGCGCGGAGTCCGAAGCAAGGTTACTGAAAATGAAGTTAAATGTGTCCCCGAAGTAAGACAAAATACGGATGAAAACTACATACCTATCCATGTCCTTGTCAACACCATACTTGTCTACTTTCAGCATCCTTGGCCATAAATAGCTCGCGATTACAGAGATCGTCAACAGACCCAACATTTTGAAAAATCGAAAAATTATTGAAGCGACAGAAGGAGCTTATGATGAAGATACAACAACAGAGTATGCAAATTACGCTTTCTTGGGTTCTCTTTGTTGTCATGTTCCTTATTGTAACCCCGATAACTTCCTCTGATTGGTTATTCTTGGCGTTTCATTCTCTCATTCCATGATGCTCATTGGTCGAAAGTGTGTAGTCACGGTTTCGTCATGATCTCGAACAGAGTTAAACGAGAACGGAAGACTGCTTCGAGACTGCCTCACTGTGCTTAATGCGCATGCGCTATTCTGTACCGGGCTCGACTCTTTCCTCGGAGATATCTCCGCTATGTTACGTGATGCGCATATATTCCCATTGCAATCCTAAGATGGAAGCTCGCCGGTTCGGGCCATTAATAATGTGTGGATGAAGGGTGAAACGCTCGAGAAAATATACCCTTGAACAAGTGAGTAAGATGGAACTTGTGAGTACGAGCCTCGAAAGTGAAAAACTTGAACTTTCGCCAAAACTTTCCTCCTGGAATCTTTCAACCATTCTCTTTCAAAATCAAGAATAAAAAGCGGGGGTCACCGTGCAAATTTTGGTATCAGAGAAACAAATTACCCAAGACTTACCAATATTTCAAATTCAAAATGGTCACCATACCTGTGATAACCCTTAGGACAGAAATAAAATTTTCGATTTTCGAAAAACTAAGAAGATGAAAAGTATTGTCATACCAAGAGCTTTAAAATGAGCCCCCAGAAGTGGTAGATTTGAAAAGAATTGTAAAAGTTTGAGAGTCCGAATATCTGTCCCCGAGGCGCATTCAAAAGGGAGGGTCGTCTTGTCTGCAGTTGGGCTACTTTCTTGTTGACAAACATTGCCTTTTCCCAGAAATTGGTGATGAATATCGCGTTGAGTAAATGAGATGCAACTTTAGTTTTCAATGCATGTTCATATATATAAATGTACATAGTTTACAAGTTTTGTAGCTTTCCTATCACTGCAAGACTTTGCAATATAAAAATTTGTTGCGTCCCTTTGTTTATGTGTAGCTCCTTCGGCCGTAGTCACCAGTTTCGGTACAGCCACCATTTAAAAAATTTAGATGTGTTTGGGTTATGTTGTGCAAAAACATCAGACCCGTCGTATGGATCCAATACGTATACAGCCGCAGACGGAAAGATCCAATGCCTTGTGTGTAAGTTTTAAGAGACATTTGACGAGATAACGTTCGAATGTAACACACCAGAGTTTTATTAGCATGTGTGTTTCACATTGGATCTTGTCTTCATGAAGTACAGACCGATTGATAAAGGAACCAGAAACGTAGATAACCATATTTACAAATAAAAAATCCCCTCTAGTCTGTAAACAATATCACCTCACCTAATCAAAGCATTACGATTATTTCCAACAATGTTTATTTCAAGATAGCATCAGACGATTATTATTCTGCGGAAGTTCAACGTCAAACTATGGCAATAAAATAACCGACACAACAAGGACTGATATTTCACATATATATCACCGATGAGATTATACTCACCAAATGCAGACAGACGTCACCAGAGCTCCTGGGTCTGTTTCTGAAAATGGGTTATGACACTTTCCCACTACTAGTTAAATGTTTGAGTCCCTGTATGTACGATATTTTCCTTGTATAATTCTTGTCCATAGTTTTGCACATGTGTGATGGTTCTTCATGATTATTTCTGTAGTAATAGTATCTTCTCATTATGAATGAATGTAAATTTGGCTTTGATATCGACACAATATATTAACACAGTCTCAAATATAATCAATGTCGTTAACATACATAATTTCTCATATATTTCGTTTTTACTTATTCTTACCTTTGCAAGTTATTTTCTAGTGGCACCATTACGGTCATTTAAATCGACATATTATGGATACAACGCAATCTCCGAGAATTTCAGCATTAATTTAGCAATAGCCTGCCGATATTGAATGTCACTACTGCGCTAGGGATTCCAAAGTCATGTAAAATTGGAAGGAAATGTAGATATCTATCTATGTCCTTGTCAATACCATATATGTCTACCCTTAACATCCTGTGCCATAGAAAGCTCGCAGTCACATAGATTGTGGAAAAACGCGACATTTCTGAAAGTCAGAGAAATAACTCTCACTGATTAGGCCAAACAAAAAATATAAATGGCAATGTGTTGTTCCGGTTACATACTCTTGTTTTGTATGGTTCAAAGCAGTGTAGTGGTGAGTACTTCCTTCATTATGTGTTTTCAGGTAAAAAAACAAGTGTACTCAAAGTGTTTGAATTAAAACTGACCAGAAACACCTGATCATAATACTTCTACAGAAACTTATCTGTTGTATCATTGGCCACAGTCCAGGTCTATTAGTTGACATTAAGATTCGTTCGTAAATAACAGATTTCGCATAATACCTTGAGAAGAATAAAATTCTTTTCAAGCTATTTTCCGATGACTACCGTTAGGTTATGATCACGTATAATGTACTGGAACAGGAACCTTGAAAATTTCCCATTTTACTTATTTATTTATTTGAATATTTTGGACATTCGTGTAGTGCAACACTAAATAATTTTTTCTATGAACATTTGCAATACAAGGCGCGAGACGTATCTAATAGGCTGATCATCATCTGTCAACAATTGACGTCTTCTGAGAAACCAATGGTCTTACAGCTTTGATAATCAGTGTACAGGTCAGTAAAGATGGTGTATGTTAGACTTCTTCAAATTTATAATATCGTATTTTTTCACAGTTCTAACATCTTCTTCTTTGAATCTGCTTATCCGATTAGGCGCTGTAAATACAATTCTTTGTTTGCTGTCCGCGTGCTGACAAGTTTTCGGAGAAAATTAAGTAAACAAACACAATGTTAACACTATTACAAATTTAAAGTTAAAATTGAGCTTATGTTCATGCACCTGTGTGTTTGTCTGTTTGTTATTGTCCCAGGCTGGCTGGTAGGTTTTTACAAATATCCAAGGACGGCAAACAAAGAATTTTCTTTAAGGCCTTACTTAAAAACTTGGTATGAAAGTTCCTGAGGATGATCTTTGTCAGATTTATTCAAATTGTGAGAAATCTGCAATATTGTAATTTGGGGGTAATTATTGCAATTTTTGGTAAATAATCTTCTCGTCAGAATCTGCTTGTATGTTTACTTTGAAAATCGGGTCTAAAGATTTTGGGGGATTTCGTAATTCTGATTCGTTAAAGTAAGCAATTTTTGTAGATATTGCTAGACACACACCTTCTATGAATCTGCAATTTGTAGCCTACACATTTCCAGTGGATGATCCTATTCAGATTGGTCAAACTATGACATATTATGCAATGTTGTATTTTTGTACTGATTGTTGCCATTTATCATAAAATAGATTCTG
>LD357003.1:78551-98830 GCA_001465055.1 Ptychodera flava
GACGATCTGATGTACTTGTACAACAGTTTGCTGCCATTTTGGTGAACAATACACAAAACTGATTTATACATTTCACCAGACTAAAGGAAGATTTTTGAAGTTCTACAGTATAAACTTTAATGATGTTTTTATTTTTCTGTTTTAGTAAAAATGAATCAAACCTTTAAATAAGGCAAATCAGTAACAGTGAATTTTTAACGTTCAAGTACGGTATCGATATCCCCAAAGAGTACTTACTGGTAAGTTTGGTGCAATATTTTTGCAATTTTACCAGTTCTTTGATCTGATAAGTGATTTTACAAACCACATCGACTATATATTACTTTCCTGTAATTATAACCCAAGAGGACCCCTCATTGGAAATATTCCCCACTTTCAAATCATTATCCTTTCGATCACACTCGTATAGGCCTACTGCTGCCATTACTGCATCGCTTTGTGATAACATTGCCTGGAGATACGGCCAGTGGATACATCTTCCAAATCCATACTTAGTTAGTCAGATGCAACTTTTTCATATCCGGTGGATCCAGCCATACTATAGTAGATTTCATATAAATCTAGGCTGGGACTTATACACAGATGTACAGTATTTTCAAGGAGCTTATGGTTACATACGATCAGGGTTTATGTTCAGATCAATACTGAAGTTTATGAGTTAAACAAATGCCATCATGGTGACGAGTTCATTCCTAAATACATGAATGTGATCAAATTAGTAAATCATCTATAATTTCATCTTCTAAAACCTTGACTGTGGTCATTGACACGCAGCTCAGTTTTCTGTAGAAGAATTTGGATGACACGATCCCTTCGTAACACTGCGATCTCAAAGTTTTTCAAAATAAATTGAAAACAAACATAGAAAATTAATATTGTGATATAAATTTATAGCATTTTTTCTGGCAAAAGTGTATGTGTTGCAGGTACGTAGTTGCGCCCAGTTGCCCATTCAGTTACTGAGCACATTGCAAGGAAAATTGTCAAAAATCTGCACAAAATTCCATCAAGAAAATTTTAGAGGAAATTAGGAAAGTTCGGTGATCATTTTCGCAAAGAAAGAATTCAAACATGAACATGGAAAATACTAGTGTACTTGCTAGAGAAAGTGTGGAAGCGACCGGGCGCGGGTGCCAGGAGCGATCTGGTTTCATACTTCGGAAGCATGCTATACCTGGACCGACTTCACTGCTCGATTCCAAAGCAGGGGAAATCTAGGAACATAAGCAATCCTGTGCATTGCAAGTGTGTTAAAAATATCTGGCCTTTGAATGTACAAACGTTTTAGAACACGGGAGCACAGCATAGTATAAAATCTTTATTGCGATATCAGATTATTGTGGCAGGGCCACAGTCGCTTGTGAACCCGCGATATGCAACAACGGCGGCTGTGTGGTAGGCTTTCTAATGCTTACCACAGCTAGCGGCTGACGGCCGTCGTGTATCGCTTCACAAACGACTGTGCTTCGGTCTTCTTCCGCGGAACACTATCACAATAATTCAAACATAATCCTCGGTAGGAAAAAAGAGAACTTATAAAATTACGACGTGTTCCTGTTTCTGTCGTGATACCCCACGACAAGACGATGCGACGCGAACTGGAATCTGAATCCAGTTTGGATACATCAAAGGAGTTCATAGGTCAAGGGTACTTTACCCATGATCCTACACTAAGCGGGAAAGAAGAACCATGGCTTTGAGAGTAGGAGTTCTCGCTGCTTGCTTCTCTAAACAGTGTATAGTAAGCAGTAACAGGTAAACGACCTACACCGTTCTTTTGTCATTGGCTAGGTGTGCAAGCTGTGGCTGCAGTAAACGGTCACCATGTTTACCGATCAAAACAGAGAGACAAAGGCAAGGTCCGGGGTTGTGAAGTCCTACCGAAATGTACCGCGCACTGCACTGTGTACCGATGGTGAACAGGGCGCTGTGATTGTTTACTGTTGTTTACAATATAGTATTGTATGTAAAATGCAGATATGTTTTCCATTATTTGTTGTCTATTGTCGTCGATGTTTGGGTTTTCCGCATTCCGTTGTGACCAGATCGGCGACAAAACGCCTTCAGAATATGGCATCCATCAACGGTCATCTGGTGGTGTAGCTGCAAAATTGTAGCTCTATGGTGAGGCGGTCGGTGAGTTTTGGTTTTTGCGACTTCGCTTATACCAGTAGAGCTACAATGCCGAAGGCCCTGTAGCATTCAAAATAAGCGTGTCGCTCATGACGCAGCATTTTGATGTGAAATCCCACATATTTACTGCATTTGGTATTACTGATTAATCACTACTGAAGATAAAACACTATACTACACTAACCTTGTCATTTATGTGGTTTGGTATTCGTTCAAACACGTCGATCGCATTCCAAAAACACTGAGCGTGTTTCTGTGAGCTGCCATTACCGGAAGTTGGTAATGGCGGCTTCCAGAAATGTTTTTTGGAATGCGATCGATGTGTTTGAACAAATACCAAACCCCATGAACGACAAGGTTAGTGTAGTATAGTGTTTAGTCTTCAGTAGTGCTAAATCGGTATGACCAAATGCAGTAAATATGTGGGATTTCTCATCAAAATGCCGCGTCATGTGCGACGCGCTTATTTTGAATGCTACAGGGCCTTCGGCATTGTAGCTCTACTGGTGAGCGAAGTCGCAAAAACCAAAACTCACCGACCGCCTCACCGTAGAGCTACAATTTTGCAGCTACTGGTGGTGGTACATGACGGTCCTACTAATCACTGCCCGTGACTGCCCGTAGCTGCCTGAGCATTGCCCAAGGAAAGGTGGGCCAAATTTCGCTCATTTTAACACTAGGCCAATAGGTTCAGTTTATATCATGCCCAACCAACCAAAAATATCATTGATTTGGCATTAACCTGATGTTTTCTACGGCAGTTTTGGAACACGGAAGACGCCTGGCTTGAAGGACGTCGCCAGCTTGATACTTAGCTCTGCATGGCAGGGCTGTGTGTTACCGGCGTTACACGGCCTCCCACCACAGCCCTGCAGACTGATATAGAAAGAACCGCTGGTCCACCTGCAGAAACACGGTGGGCAGTTTATCCGCCGAAATAAGCCGATTTTGAATCCAAAACTTGCATTGATCTTCGTTTTCGAGCACACCCACCTCCCCTGGGTACACGATGTGCCCAGCCGCGCTTGTAAACTTACGCAAAGCCTACTTTTCTTTCTCTATGCAAGGGAAGCGTTCGTAACCGCCGCCATTGTTAATGTCATTCAACCCATGAGCACTCGGGCGAAAACCAGCCTTGCTAACAAAAGAGGTTCTTTCTATATCAGTCTGCAGGGCTGTGGTGGGAGGCTGTGTAACGCCGGTAACACACAGCCCTGCCATGCAGAGCTAGCTTGATACTGAGATCATACCATTCAGTCCAAGAGGTGGCACAATAACCTCGTCCAGCGCGTACAGCCTGACAGCATACCACCCCTTGCACTGAATGGTATGATCTCTCAATCAAGATGGGGACGTCTTTCTGGTCGAAAGCCCAGTGTCTTTCGGGTTCTAAAACCGCTACAGAAAACACCAAATCAATGATATTTTTGGTTGGCTGGGCATGATGTAAATTCAACCTATTGGCTTAGTGTTAAAATTGGGCGAAATTTGGCCTACTTACTCATCGGGCAGTCCTCGGGCAATCCTCGGGCAGCTACGGGCAGTAATTAGTAGGACCCGTACATGATGTGAACGTTAGCTGCAAATACCAAGACAAAACCTCGAGCTACAGTACTACAGCATACAGACACCGCCGAAGTTGTGCTAAGTTTTAATGCAGTAGAAATACGAAAAACTTAATGCAACTAAGGCGGTGCCCGTGCAGCAGCTGTGAACGTATGCTTGCTGGCTCTGCATACATATGGTTCTGTTTTCCCCAGTAAAAATCCATCGAAAGGAAAGAAATGACCCCCATCGCAGCGTTTCATCAAGACAGGGGGATGGGGGGATTCCCCCTCTGTTGACAAGTTGGCACCCTCTAGCAATTTGTCAAGGGGGGACTAGCCCTCATGAAATTGTGCCAGTCACACCTCTATACAAGTAGAACACATGAACTGGTGAAATCCCCCTACATTTTTGGTAAAGGGGAAATCCCCCCCCCCTTTTGATGCCATCCTAGATGAAACACTAGAAAAAAGTTGTGATTTTTCCCTTATTGAAAAATGTTGCCATAGTATCAAACCACTGTAAATGAAGCCCTGTTGTTTTCAAAATCCTGGAGGCTTCTTATACACTGATGAACCAGGCGCCTGTCCTTGAACTTGAAGTGGTTTTATAATTTCTCAAACTGCCTTCAATCAAACCGCACACATGTAAACTCATGATAGTGTAGCCTGGGTCAGTTCAATAATAGCAACAACCATTAGCTGCAGTGCTGTATCTCTAGATTATGTCTTGGTCTGGTTTTGCAGTCCGACCCACATATTAAGGGAAAACTTCTAGCTACAGTGTACAGCGCTGCAGCTACAACAAACGTTGCATGCCCCCTCCCCATGGCTAAACTATTGCAGCTACATGTTGCCTATGTATGGTTTTCTACCATTATACCTCTCTGAAAACTAATATAGTTTGGATATAAAATGAATGGAAGTTGATATTTCTTTTACTGACATTAAGGTCAGACAGTTTGGGAGGGTATGGAGGCTCCTCCATGGTAAGAGATGCGACTCAATGCTAAACGATGTAATATTTAACATAATGTTCTTCTTTCTGATTCTCGATAATGATGGCAGGTTGCTAGTTTGCTCTATCGACTAGATAAAGAGTCTTGCAGAGCTGTTGTGTAGGCCATGTAATACCTAGAACACAGATTTGTATGCAGGGCTAGACACATGCATATATTTGCCAATAACTACTATTATATCATACCAGTATATTGATGGCGCAAATACTGCGTTCTGATTGGTCAAGATGTGAAAATGACAGTGCTATATTCGCAATATAGTACAGTTGAAACAGGCATGAGCTCTCAGGTAGAGAAAGAATTCCCATTTTGATGTTTTATGCCAGAATTTCAATTCAATTTTATAATATATTAGCAGTAAACCACCTCAGCAACGAGTATACCACTCGATCTTGACCAGTTCACTCCATATATACATTTGCTATAGCTCGTGCACATGTTTGGAACTGGTCAAAATCTTGTGGTACAATGTCGCTAGGTGTGGTTTAAGAATAAACCACACTCAACAATGGTATACCACAAGTTTTTACCAGTTCATGAGCAATAGCGAGTGCATATTTGAAGTGAGCTGGTCAAAACCGAATAGTATACCGTCACTGAGTGAGATTTATTGCTGTTGCATCATACAGTATATTGATATTCTGGTGTAGAATGTCAAAAAAGGATATTTGCCCTTGCCAAGAGCTTGGGCGCATGCCAACTGTGCTATATCACGAATATTGCACAGTTATTTTCATGTCTCGACCAATCAGATCGCTGTATTTGCGCTATCAATATGCTGGTGTGATATAATGCATAAATAGCATAATTGTATATTTCTCAGACCGGATGTGACTCAGGTGTAGTCAAGTCATGGACATGGTTGTGTGTTCATGGTTAAAGAACCTTGGTAAATGTAAGATTTGTGGGACTAAATTATGGTGGTTTGCATTGACCCATTGGCAATGGATGAACCAGACATACTATCTAAATTGAGGTGTTGCCAACACTGCCAAACGTAACAATCAGCCCAGCAGTAATATCAGTCTCTTACAAAGAAATCAATCCTGCAAAAGTTGAAACATTGTTTCACAGAAGGTCAGACGTAGTCAAATACCACCACCATACATGTCTACGCACAGACCGCTAACTGTCCAAGATGTATCACTTGGTTTCAGGTGCACAGGTGTAGTTCTTTTGACTAAGTCTGACATCCTGTAAGACAACATTTTAACTTTGGCAGAGTTGAATGCTCAGTGATCGACTTGTATCACCGCTAAAGCTGATAATTATACCTGACAGTGTTGGCAAAACTTCAATTTAGATAATATGTGAAGTTCCTGTAATGTCAAGGGGTCAAAGCAAACCACTGTAATGGGACAGTTACTATAACTTTTGATAATATTTCCATTAATTTTGATCCCTAAGACTAGGACATCGTCTTCCTCCAAAAGATGTTGAAACACAAAGTCTTACCCTTATCAACATGATACATTGTGTACAACATGCAATGTTACTGCTGACAAGTAAATCCTACAGTAGACAGAACTTTTTCAATTGCCATCCCCCAAAACACTAGACAGTGACACATACAAGCTATGATTGACAAGTTGAATACCAGGCATTGCAACATGACTTTTGGAGTGGAACAAGAAAGTATTATATTCAATAAGATATGGAAAATACATGCAAATTGACATCTATGTTTTATGTTGACATTATCAAGATTTACATGTATGAGCCATGCTGTCATGGTTACAACTCAAATTGAGGTTTGATCTAACAACATGTGTGGCTTTCTTGGCTCTGTATTGGAACCAGTTAGTTTATTGATGCATTCATCATGAGATTCTTATTTATGTCAAATGTGTGCAACTTTAGCAAAGACTGAAGAAGACTTTTGCCAATGCTTAAGTTTTACTAATCAACATAATGTTAAGGGGTCCAGTTTCAAAAAAGATACTAATGGCCCCCCTGAGCAAACTATTGTTTTCATAATGGAGATTGGGCCAATTTGTTCTTCAGGTGTGCCCAACTTTTGTATACATCTTCTCATCTTTGAACACTATCCCGAAATTCCAATGCCATTTTTAGGACAAATTTTTCTTCAAATTTCAAGTTCGAAACACAAGCATATAAGCATAGTACATTTATCTGACGCACACAGTTTCAAATACTAATACTCTCCATAAGCATATTTTGAATATCCAGGACCATTGTTGTCAAGGTTCAAAACATCACGACTTTAAACCACATATTTTTTTAACATCTTTAGGACAGTTGCACTGCTGCAGTTGCAGGCACTCAGGAATGTAGCGTCAAGTGTAGAATATCCAGATAAACCAAAGAGACCGCTAAGTCCATTCTTGAAATATCTACGCGAAAACAGAGAATATTTTGAATCTTCTAATCCAGGTTAGTAAATTTGCTTACATGTGTAAGTCTGAGTACATTTCTTTCAAGTCAAATCACAAACTTTAGAAATGTAAATACAAAAAGTATACAGAAATACAACTAACCAGTATTGATACTTCTATATTAAGTGCTGACAATGACTGCAAACACAATGATTGAACACTTATTGAAAGTGAAGGAAACTGAAAAAGATTTCAAGGCAACTTCAGTTGTCACTTCATTATTGTCACGGTTATTCTGCATATGGCCTAATTGTAACAAAGTTGCATACTAATATGTCAACCATGTTCTACAGTATATATCATGATCATATGCGTGTATTTCATGCTTTTCAATCAGTGGTGTGTATCACTGATACATATTCTGCATGACGGTTTGATGATCTGTTAACTGTGTTTCTACTACATTCTAGGTACTGGATATCGGAAAATTGTGGAAATTGCAGGGGAAGAATGGAGAAGCATGCCAGAAGATGAGAAAAAGGTGTGGTTTTCCTCGTTTTGTCAAGTTTAACTTTGGTTGATGTTTTGTTTCTACATCTTCAAAAATATCACAAAAGTTCAAAGCATCACATTAGTGAGTCTAATAATATTAAAACCAGATAAGTTTTTCATGGATGGTTATTGAAAATTAAGCATGTTTCAACTAAATTCAGCCAGGCTGTTTTGAAATAAAGTCTTTTTGAGAAAGAGGGTTAAAAATGTGTACTATACTATAGCTCAGGTGAGTATGCGGAACGTCTTTCAATCTAAACAAAAAACATGGTTTGAGTGGATAGATTTATGACTTTAAAATCATAGACAATAGCATCTTCCCCTTTACTAAATCAAAGTCATAAACAACCACAAGTGCCTTTGGAGCCAGTATTTGCATTTGGAACGGCGCCCTCTATGGTAGGAGCTGCCCTTGAAGTGTAAAGAACTGCACTTTCAGAATGTTGTATGAAAGATACATAGAGAAAGAATTCTGTGACAGCTGTCAAAATTTTCATTTCACACAAGGGTTGTACACATCAGGGAGCTGTTTTTTTGATGTCTTATCCAATTTGGTAGTACAGATAGTAGATAATAAAACTTGATTTGGCATTCAGTTTTCACTGTGAAAGACGTGTGTACCAGTACACAAGTCTCACATCAAATCGCACCTTGTAGTATGTATTAGTTCCTGCTTCAAAACACAACTACACTACAGTTAAGGTAGTATGCATCTCATAAGTGAGACTTTTGCTCGAACTTTCCTCAATGAAACTTTAAACTATACTCTTATAAAATCAAGGATAAAAATTGGGGGTCACCGTGCAAAGTTTGGTACTAGAGAAACAAATAATGTAACATTTTCCATACCAATATTTGAAATTCAAAATGGCCACCATCCCTGTGTCAACTGTATTGCGAAAAAAATAAAATTTTTGATTTTGAAAAAACAAATGATATGAATTTTTCGTAGCCCTAGAAGAGCTTTAAAATGAATCCCCACAAGTGATAGATTAGAAAATTATTGTGAAGATTTGAGTCCAAATGTCTGCCTTAGCATATTTCATCTAAATTTTGTTGTGTATCATTGTACCATAACCATTTTTTCAGATCCAAATTTACTAGTTGTTTGTGTAAAATGTGTCAGGTATATTGTCATTTTTCCAGCCCTATGAAGATGAATTCAAAGCAGCATTTGCACAGTATAAGGAAGAGGAGAAAGAATTTCTGGCAGGATTGACAGAAGAACAACTTGATGCAATGAAGGAACACCTTGGCGAAAAGAAAAAATCACTAGTGAAAAAAAGGTTAGCAAAGGTAAGGTATAATGTTTCAAACATCCAGTATTGGAACTGTCATTCATACTCGCAAACTTTCCCATCAAACATCACAATTGTAAACATTATGATGTTATGAACAAGCATCACTCATATGCAAGTTAACATGTCCATGAAGACTTCAATGCAGACATTATTTATCTCTCAATGCAATGTATATGTGCATTTGGTGGGATACTTTGTTAAAAGTTGCATATATAGTACAAAAATTGCTGGAAAGGAGGGACATGGTGTTTTTATTAATAAACTCTAGGGAAGTTTCTATCAAGGCCACAAAGGCATGAGTAGCTTTACATAAATTCTAATCAGTTTATTTATTCAAATTACATACACATAATAATTTTCTCAACAGTCAAAAGCAAAGCTAGGCATTTCATATGCTTATGCAAAACTCTTCACATAAAACACCATCAAGAGGCAGTATAACAATGCCTGATATTATAAAGATAGAAAAAAAATCTGTGCAAACGTGAGACTTTTTTAAGTTAAGAATGTGGCACTTTGTTTTTCTTGATTTTGCATGTTTTGCTACCTTACGATACATCAGAGCTTGGAGTTATGAAATTTCCATATCAGAATTCAGTACATTCTGGATTTCACAGTGTACTGTGTACGTTGTTTATCGGGTCCTTATTACAACCTGTGAACAAAGCAAGCCTCTTGTTTGCACAATGACACGCCATACCTTAGGGAGAAAGTTTATAAAAGTGAAAGACTTCGTTTTGAAGATAAAAAATTGACAAAGATATTAAAGGTGAAAGAGATTTACTAGCAATTTTGAAGACATACCTGCGTAAAACATTGTCTTCATGATTTTAATGGATTATCTTGGGATTACTGAACTGAAGATAACAGGCTTCAGGATAAGGCTCTGAGGAAGGGTTGTACAAATTTTGTAAGAAGGGCTTTGCATTGGCACTGCAGGATCCGTAGGGATTCATGTATAGGAATGTGATTATCCAGTGTTTCATCTAGAGAGGGGGATGGGGGATTCCCCCTCTGTTGACATGTTGGCACCCCAGTAATTTGTCAAAGGGGGACCAGCTCCAATGAAAAGGTGCCAGTCACACCTTAGAGATACAAGTAGAACACATAAACTGGTGAAATTCCCCAACATTTTCTGGTAAAGAGGGAAAATCTCCCAGTTGATGGCATCATGGATGAAACACTGGTGATTCTATATTCTGTACCATTATTGCCATTCTGAGTGTCCTAACCAGTTAAACTACTTCACAGTACAACGACAAATTTTTAAATTCTTATATTTCTTTCCAGAGGAAAGTGAAACTTGGGCGACCAAAACGGTTTATCCCAGCAGTGGGATTTTACATAAGAGACAAATTAAATGAAGCATCCAAGGAGGGTATAAGTAACCAAGAGAGAAAGGTACTGTTTGTGTAAAATGATCTAAGTCATAAAATCTATAACATTGTTTTCATGGTTCCCTTCATAGCTGTTTTCAAGATATTTCTGAACAAGTTGATTCAATCTAACACAGGAACCATATCTGACATATCACATTCACCTGTACATTATGATTTCTTTCCGAATATTCTCTTTTGATAAACACTGTTCTTTCCAGCGGCATTTTCATTTTTGTCTTTCCTTGGTTTAATGATGACTCATGCTAGAAATAATTGAAGTTTGTGTAATTTTTGTCACAGGACATGTTTGCACGTGTTTCGTTGGAGTGGAAAAATGTCCCAGATTATGAAAAACAGGTATGGAATATCAGTGCTTCAAAATCTCATATATTTACTCTAATACTCCCTGTTTTTGCCTTTCACTAAAATGTAGACTCAAGAACAGCAGAACAGATAGAAATTAGCTGTCAAATGCCATAAACTTAGGATAAAACACCCAACTCAGCATTTTGATAAATAACTGCTACATGATAGTTTTTAAGTCGCATTCTATATTCATTTCTTTTAGCTATTACACAAAATACAAAAATTCTCTTTTTTGACCTGAAGTATATGAAGTATAAAGCCTGAAACTAGCAGTTACAAATACATGGATGATATAGCTTGATAACTGGACATTCTTTTGACATTCATACCAGAGTATACATTGTCCTACTGATGCATCATGGGAAATCTTACATTATTCAGTGATAAAATATTAATGTAACTTGCCTTTGTAAACAGCCATATATAGAGATGTCAGAGAATGACAGAAAACGATACGAGGAAGAAATGGCCGTATGGGAGGAGAGAATGGTGGAGATTGGTGAATATGACGTCATCAGGGAATCTAGCAGAAAGAAACTCAAAGAAAAAATTGCAAAAGGTAAAGAGCAAAGAAGGCTTAGAAGGAGGAAATATTTAACAGCTGGACTTCCAGTTTACCAAAAGATTTTGAAAGAAGGTGTGTTCCCCAATGAACCGTGGTCTAAATAAATCATTCTTACAAACATCTTTCCTGTCCCATTTTTGATGGCATTCAGTTGAACAGTTCTCCAAAGTTATTACTCCTGGCCAGTTGTGACTAGTAAAGCATACTTTATTGGGTTCAGGGTTTGAAAGATAGTGAAAGAACCAATTTTGTGAATTTTTGTGATTCCCAACTGAAAGTTTGATATGTTGAGGTAAAATTACTGTCCATCGTGAAAGACAAAGATGGTGCACAGCTCATATCCAGCTGATGAAATGGAACGTTCCACTCAGCCTACACTGGCAACACGAATAACACATACATGTACTTGTAGAGGCCTCGGATCGTTATAGATGTAGGTTTGAAATGTCTTGTATTCAGGCTAAATATCACATGAAGTGTGAGAGGGTGTGATATCTACCCATTGGTGTTGTTTTCCCAGATGACCTCTTTAACCGTAACCAGAAAGCTGCATAACATGGAAGCATTATTGATGCATTCAGGGGGAATAGACTTTATTACACATACGTGGATATTACTGTTTGTACATTGTTCATGCTCAGTGTTCGTTATTTCAAAGTTTAAGCTGTTGTTGTCGCCATTGTAAACCAGCCACAAATTCATGAAGTGCTGAGGTATACATTTGGCCTCATTTGAATGTTCACAATGATTACAATGGATTTCTGTAAGTTTCTTGCTTCCTTTGATCTTTTTCCTTTCACACCAGATCACTTTGTTAAGTAATACTTTTGTTGTTGCCGGTGTTTAGTTTACACAGTGTCAATGAAAAGTAACATGTAGGAACAATGAAGACAATGAGGGGCTTTTTCAGAGGGCAATTCAACAAACTTTATGTGATTCTCAGCTCAAAAACTAGTCTCACAAACTGAAAGGCACTTTGATGTGATTTGTCCAACTTTCTTTATTTGAAGGAAAGTTGGTTGTGGTTGGTGTGAGTGGAAAGAGTTTTTTCAGAGACAACCACTTGAGGGCGATATCGGCACTGCATTTACATGTACATACATTTATGATTATTTATGAGTGGTCAGGATAGCCGAAACACAAAGGAACAGCACACTTTAATAATTGGCAATGCAGTGATGGAAAATGTGAAGTGACACAGGATAACAGATATGAAAGCTGAAAAGTGGCAATAGCTTGACATAGAATCAGGTTGATAACAAGTGTTTTAACAATGTCTGTGCCATTGGACAATCAGAGATAAGAGCGTCCTGTATGAGACATAACATCCATGCATACAAACCAAGCACTCTATAAGAAGTTATCAATGTCATCTGAGCGAGCTTTTGTATCAGTACATGTATGTACTGGTATATCTCCGTTAAGTTGAATATTAATCGTGGCTACCAGTAACCCTGTGATAACACAGAAATCATATCGATTTAGATTCTAACAGTATAACAGTACAAGTAATAGAGCAGCAGTGGCCATCAAATTCCTCCCTTGAAAGTTAGTCAAGTAAATGTTAAAACATTTCTTGCCATTGTACTGCAACTGCCAGATGAGGAAAAATTCCCTTATTCAAGTGTCTCCTCTTTACACAAAGTACCGTAAAACAACATTGATGAGTGTCTGTGAACAACAGAGATAGTTTCCAGTTGTGGCTTGTTGTGATGTTTGGCTGTATTACTCCATAGAATGCACTTGTGTTTGATGTATACGGTAGAAAGGAGAGAAGTGCATTGTCACTCATGTCAGTGGCGTGGTGATCAGATAGTGCTTTAACTTTTATTGTGACATTGTAACTATACAATCGTTTCAAATATATCTTTTAGATCCTGAAAATGAATTGATCAAAGTTGAAACCATGCAAAAAATGACAAGGTCAATAGTGTATGGCTCTAGCAGATAGATGTGAAAGGTTGGATGGTTGCAAATTAGTTTAGAATGTCCAAAGCACTGCTCTTTAATTAATGTCTCCCCAAATCGTAGAAATGAAATAGTCATGTTTTTATTTTTTTCTGGTTTTATTTTTCAGAACAAAGTGAAGAGCATTGATTCCAGAAGAGAATAGAAAACATTTTGTTTTATATACAGTATGGTGTGAAAACTGGAACTTTGTGGCCAGTAAACTGAAGATAGAGGAGTGAAGTGATATAAGTTAATTATGAATGCTGTAAGATATGCTCGACTTGATCTGCAATAAGAATTAGGGGGGTTCTCATACAACTTTGTAGACAGTGTGGATGCAAGGATATTGTAATGCTGTGCTTGTTACATTGTAAACTTCACTACAAGCTCCTCTCACAGTTTTCATGTCTATCATCTTGATGACGTGGGACAAAACTCAAGCAAACACCATGCATCTGTTTATGTAAATGAACGACATAAAACGAACAAAGGGACTCAAATATTTACAATTGAACCTTTGTCATGAAATGTATAGTTCAAGTTGTTTTGTTCACAGGGATCTGACAATGATTGGTTCTGTTATGTAAAGAGATTAAGCATTCGAACCTTCGCAGATCCAAGATTTGTCATGTGACAGGGTGTGTAGTGATAAGTGCCAATCACTTGGTTACAGAAACCATTGACTGCAACAAAGGAATGGTCTAAAGGCAACATTTATTGTTACAAAAAATGTACTATGCAACAGTTGGCCACTCAGAGTTCATGAAACTAAAACACCAATGTGTTAAAACCTGGAATGAAAGTTATTCCAGGTCATGAGATCATCCAGGTGGTGTCATTGCCTTTTTGTTTTCCATTGAAATTGGAAATCAAGAACAGAGCTGTTTTGAATTTAACCTATCACTGTATATTGGCCATTACAGATACCTCTTGTCTAGTGTTCAGGTGTATAGAGAATTTTGGCTACAGGTGGCAAAAATAAAAATGTAGGCAGTTATAAGGTAGTATGTGGGCACATTAAATTTTTACAAAATGTTCCTGATTTCTCAGTAAATTAATAATTTTCACAGTTGGCAAATTTTAGCTGACTGTTATCGACTGGCCTTCCAACCTACTCTCACGGCAAATTTGCCAGGTCATTTTAATTAAGCTTTCTTTCCTCTAATTTATACATATTCCGTGCATTTTTGTGAAAGAAATCAATTCCTTTCTCATCAAAATTGAACCTTACTACTTGGCAAATGCTATATATCATTCTTGTTGTGTTATGCTAAGCAACTCCCATTAATGTTAATGTAAATATGGAGATAGCTTTCCGTTTACTCGAATGAAATGTTTTTTATTTGTGTATCCATATCATTTTTACTGAATAAAAAATATTCAGCCCATGTTTAATGTCTTCAGAAGAACAAACTTCAAATAATGATGTACGGATGAAATTGGTCATCCAAACCTGAATGGTTATGTGTCAAGAAACCACAATATCCAGATATCAATGGCTATTTTTATGTTCTTGTCCACGGATCTGAAATATCATGTACATGACAATTCATCAATCAGGTTTCATCTCAGAAAGGTTATGCCGCATATTCAGTACATGTATTAATTTTCATAGCTTTTATGAGATGTGTGTTGTCCATTTTTGGAAAAAAAGACAAAATACAATGTGTATTGAATTGAGGATCAGCTTTGTTTTGTGTGTTTCTGAATCTCAAGCTGATATGATACATCCTGTTGTCCAAGAAAAATCTTTGGATTTGTGTGAATTTGAAGTATGGCAATGGAGTTACAATGGACAAATGCTAAATGTCACAATACCTTATGATAAAATCCTATATTAGACAAATTGAGTAGTTTGTTTTGAAGAATATCACAACAGTTTTAGGTATTCTCAGATTGTAATATTTATAATCCTATCCCTTTACAGAATTACATTCATCACTGAATTGTCTGATCTCATGACACCAATGGTACAATAACAAGTGCTGATGGTATAGCCTTTGAATAAAATCAGTCATTTAGAATATTCAAATAACATAACATCAGTCCAAATATGAAACTCAAAATTTATAGCAGGTGATTTTTATTTCCAGCAAACCAATGACAAACCAATCTCAAATTTAAATTCTTTGATTGAGTTGAATGGTGATCTGTAATTGGGAAACACAACAGGTGCAGACATGCATACTTTGATGTTATCATCATCATTGCATTGAAATATAACATTTTGCTACTGTTACTGAGGGTCGTTGACCTAATGAATATTTATGCAGTCTGGAGTGAAAACCAACACGCATACATTGAAAAGGTAAAAGATTTCAAAGAAATAAAGATATCTGTATGTAAGCCTTAAAAAAAAGATTGTCTGAGTGTTTTCTTTGGGTCAAGCAAGGTAGTAATCTTGTCACAAAAATGGAACAAACAGTTTCTGAAGGATATAGGCTATTCCCAGTGGGATGTCATAGCAATTACATTTCCAATGTCATTCAGGTTCCAGGGAGACGCCTCACATTTCATATCATTCATTTCTGACCCCTGCTGTGTGTTCACTGATGTGTAAAGACAAATTAATATACACATTCTCCCCAATCATTGTCTGCTATGAACAGAATGAGCAAGAAACTGGCTCGCTTCTGTTATCGGCATCTAAAAGATGAAAAATGCTTGTGATTTCACCGATGCATGTGGAGTAATATTTTGGATTAAATGATTAGACACTGAAGAGAAAAGCTGTTTTAGCCGTATTGAGCAACCAAAGACAAAGTAACACGTTTATGAATTCTGAATTACTGCTGAAATCAGTAAGTTAATTCCAGTATTATTTGCGGACGTTTCACACTGGGTACAGTTGAAAGCTGAACATGCATGCATACTTAATTAGGACAGCCTTGCCAAGTCTGTTCAGCATTCACAGCATTGAAAGGGCGAGACAATCTAACCACAAACTGACTGCTGTGATCGGTACTTGTTAAATATATGTAAGTTGTATGCAGTTTTTAAAACTCTGTATGGTGTTTAATATCATAATAAAACATTTTAATGAAGCTTCTAAACTCTAATTTTCCTCAACGTTGGCTTTCGTTTGGATATTTAAAAGAAACTATCTACTCTGTTGCCGTCAACAATCTGAATCTATTTCGGCGTCTGATGACAGCGCGCGCAAACGACCGAAGCGTTCGGTACGACATGCATGCAGCGCAGGTTTAACACAGCCGGATAACAGGAAAGTATGCTACGGAATTTATCCACGAGACAATCAATCGTTGGTTATTCAATAAAGTAGACTTGTATCTGTGCGAAGCTTTGTTTTTGCGGCTCTTTAAATTTATGTGCTACCTTTCAAACAGTCTGGTTGGGGCAGCCAACAGAGCTGTTCGTGCAAAAAAGCTATTCTTGTTCGTAAACGATTTCTTCGCAGGGGAGTGGGCAAACTTAGGTGTATCAGAGGTTGAGCGTAAATCTCTTCCTTAATAATAGGTGGGGAAATTTCATTTTCATGCTCATCGATCGGGCAACTTGCTAGCCTGGACCTCATCCTCTCCTTTTGGCCTTTGGACGAAGGCCAAAAGCGGAAGCTGGGGTCGCGGTCGCGGTCCATTCTAGCAACTTGCAAACTTGGAAAGAAAATTGGGTGGGCAAGGAGCGATAAGGTATTCAAGGGTTTACCGATTGGCAGTGACACAGCATGAGGTAAAGAGGTACCAGTAAGGGACTATTGTGGTGGGGAGAGAGGAAACAAGAATATTTTCTCGGTTGTAAGTGGTGAGTTGTGGACAAACTAATGGAAGAGACAGTAAATTTTTCACAACCGTCGAAGTGGCAGGACCGGCATTGCCGAACAACTATTATTTTACCCTTTAAAATGTTAAGCTTATATTTCGTTCAAAGTAAATTGGACTCGAATAGCATCAGTGCGTTTAAAACACCCCTGTCACAATTTCTCAAGATTAGCGGTCCCTGGTCGTGTAGGCCTACAGTTCCGTTATTTTTTAATCATCCCCTGCAATGGTATCGATTATACACGACTACATAGCAATATAGCTTGCAGTGTAATATCATACTTGTATTTCCTGTCGCTAAACTACTATAACATAAAAAACTTAGTTTCCAAGTTCCCAAATACTTTCGTCACGGTGCATATACTCTCTGACTGTGAACATCGTAAAACGGCCGAGACTGTCAGGCTTGAAAAGCGAAAATTAATTTGCTGGTTTACCCCCGGGGTAGATTATTTAGCATAGCAACTTTTCGAAGTACATATTTTATAGTCTTTGAGTGGGCGTTTAAAACGTTTCCTTTGTATCAATACAAATGGCCTACTTACTTTTCCGCTGGTATTGACGGTTTGTCTTTTTAATCTGAGTATACGCTTAAAGCATGGCCCCATGAGAAAAAGTTTTTTCCCCGAAGGTCAAAGCTCGTATACCGAAGTCGATTTTGACGGCACATCGGACAATTTATTCCTGCATGTCTTTTCAAAGCTGATAGGCCTAATGGTGTACTATAGCATTAACAACCATAAGTTATAGTCTTACTGAAGCGCTATACTATTTATTACACTTTGCCTATATAAACATAAAAAAGTTGGTTTGGCCAAATCTGCGTTGAAAGACATCGTTCTGTCAATGGTTCTTTCATTGTCGAATTTACTGATTCTGCAGCAAATAATGGTACTGCCAATGGTAGCTCTAATCGCTATGTTTGTGCTGATAGGTTACGTGACGCGGTGGGAAATTTAGGCTCTTTGTCCTGAATACCTGAATACTGTCGAAAAGTGAATATTCAAATTTCTTGTACAGCTCCTAAGCTATGTGTGAGTGGTTTGGGGTAATGTTAATTCGATGGTAGGAAGTTAGGCGTTCGTAGGAAACTTCCAATGATGGCGATGATAATCAAGAAATTCAGTTCTTTGTGCACATGGAAGAAAGTCGTCATGTGATGTTTCTTAATGGATACTTAGATTGATGTCGATTTGCGTTTTTATACAGTCGTACATGGGAAAGCGATTGAGTAACAATAGGCCTATTTCCGTTGATCATGCTGTCGCCTGACCATGACGTTGCAAGTTGAAGCTTGGAATAATGGTTCCGTCATATACTCATAGAGGAACTTGCACTTGCTAGCTCGCCGATGATTGCGCCACAGAAAACATTTATTTCCGATAACCCGTCCTATCCTGGCGATACATTTATCCTACATCTTGATGCATGCTCTGGAGTCCTGTGAAGACTGGGATTTTGGATTTTCGTTTTGCACCTTTTCTTTGCCCCATTTACAAAAGCTTATTACTTTGTGTAGAGTATACCGGTATACGTACTATATCACATGTTAACCTATTTAAATAAAAAAAACGGAAACACGAGTACATACATCTATTTTAGTTGTTTGAGTTCTTAAAATGTTGAGTCAATATTAGCTTGCATGTGGTATTCTTTTTCAAAGTTCCCATTTAGGCTCAACCCTGAACTTTTAAATTTAGAAGACGCATCTATGAACAATTCTTGCATGATTTTGGGAATCTCCGAAGGCATGAAAATGCTGTAGACTCAAATAAGTTTGAAATGTATATCATAATTTTGTGAATATTAAAATGGCAACAACAGTTTGTTGCAACTCTTGTTAGAAGAACGATAAAAATGCTAGCTATGCGAACTATGACGACACAGAGTGCCAGAGTCGGAACTTCGGGTAATTTGATTCCTGCCCGATGAGGGCACAAATTGACAAATGATGCCACGTTGTGACCGATGACATCCCAGACCCAGACAGATCGTGTATACCCCGGGAGATGTAAGCTTAGGCTGTATGATTCGAAGATGAAGTTGGGAGGCGGCCAGGGGCCCGGCCCCGCAAGCATGGTTTTGTGATGCATGTCGCTTTGAGTAATCGATTTTTCCAAATATAGTAAAATGGTATATTCTCACTCATAAATTTAAACAGTAAGCCCTAAACTGAACATTTTTTTAACATCTTGTACGCGACTCAATTACCATACCTTATGCTTTCTGCTGCGCGTGTTATGAATCACTGAGACCCTGGAAATGAAAATTGATTTAGGCCCTATTGTCAGTCATCTACAGAGTATCTACATGTATATCTGAACTCCGTTGTTTTACTTTTGCACTTGAAAGCGTATTTCCCTCGTTTTGTCAGTATTTGAATTGTTTACAGGAATGCAAAAGAATGCGTATTTCTGGACATACATTATTAAGCTCAGGGGAGATCCGGGGGACAAGGCCCTACTGCCTATCACGTCCCCGGTCCGCGTCGGCGTCATGGATTGGTTTTTCGCGTTCGAGCTCCATTTTTCTGTGTTGTCAGACGCAACAAAAAGGTCACTTCTGATGTGCAATACTTAAACATTCTTCAAAGCTTCTAATATATCCACAAGTGTTGCAAGGAAATTACTTAAGTCGCGATCTTAGGGAACGAGCACAATTAACGGCAAGGGGGGGGGGCTGGAAGAGAAAATAGGCCTATGTGGTGCATATATTTTTTACAGCCCCCCCCCCAACACCAGCAAAAAATTTAATGCCCCCCCCCATCACCGGCAACAAAATTTTTGTGGCCCCCCCTCCCCCAAAAAGAAAGATTACATAGGTAGAAAGTTGTACACATATATATAATCCTTATAACTTTTAATATATACTTTAGTGAAAACAACATTCTTGCATTCTTGAAATAAATAATAAACAAATAAATATATAAATGATAAACAAACAAAATAACATATGTTCAAGCTTTACTACTGTAACACCTACAGCTACTTTTCAGTATTGTGTTGTGCTATTTTAATCTCAAAGAATGATGAATTACCAAATACCTTATAAACAATCCACAGGTTCATTCAGTGCTGTTATAGTTGTTATAGTTGAAGCATTGATTTAGACATGAAGTATTTTTAATGATGACAGTGTTCACTGCACATCTCCAAGTTAGTCTAACAACCTCAAGTCAATTTTCAATTATAATATTGCTCATTTTACACATAACAACTGCATTGTGAGGTTTAAGACTTGGTATTTAATCATGCTACAAGAAGTTTAACAAGGAACTCCAGCTTCAACAAGAAACAAAAATGCTGAAAAATATTCTCTGTCTGTCATGGTGTAAAAATTTTGGTGGCCCACCCCT